>VZTL01062301.1:59708-95180 GCA_013400535.1 Scopus umbretta | reverse complement strand
TAAGTGCATGCTCTGCTGCCGAGGGTTCATGTATTACAGTGTCCTCACAGCAGACACCAGGCTAATCTGTCAGCATTACTAAAATTAGTTAAGCATCAGCACTGAAGCATCATCCTAGGCTATACTACATTTGTGGAAACCAATAGATCAAATTTATTTTGGATCCAGAGCAATCAGCTTTTAGCCACAAGCTTTGAAACCTTATCGCAAGCAGGGCTATTGATCAACCAAATTAGCTGATGGCATCATCTTCCTCCCCGATGAAAACAAAAGTTCAGCTAGTTTTAAGATCATTCAATGTTAACTGGCTCCACTTTGTATTTTCCAAGACTCCTAAATGGGTGTCTGTCAAAGACAAAGGAATTAAGCAGCAGACCACAAGAGTTACAGTACAGATGTCAAGCAACAATGGAAATGTGACAGTTTAGCCGGGCAGCTCATAAATACTGTCCTTTGTTATGGAAGATATCTAGGTGATACATTTACATAGTAAGCAGTTCCAATATGCTGTGTCAGGACTTAAAGAGCAAGAAATCTTTACGAACAAATGAAAATACACAGAAGCAAATCCTGCTCCCTTTTCCACATAGACCTCATCTAACAATTTTCCACCTCAAAGTGGTGTAACAACGCTGCCAGTGGTGTGACAATACTGCCAAGTTAAGTATCTCAACAAGAAGCAAGATTATGATTCCATAATAATTTGGCCAATCAGTAAACTATTCTATTTCTTCTGTATCATCCACATTCTATAATCTGTCATGCCCAAAAGTACTGGGACTTTCCTATGAGCCCATGTCCTTAGATAACCTTAAAAAGATACGGTGCACAAAATCAGAGGCAGAGGTGACGGGACTGACAACAAAAATAAAAAAAGGAGCGGACCACGGAGGTAAAATAGGCAGGGGTCCTGCAAAAAAAAAAGACCGCAGAGTAAGTTCTCCCCGTACTGGCCACATAGATATGCAAACTTGCCATGCTGCTGAACTGTAGGTAGAAATGGGGGAGATAGACTGCAGTTTTCTTCTGTTTTATAACAGATCATCTGTGAGCTGTGAACACAGGAGTGCATTAACACACTGTAGTTCCAAACAATCTCATCTCAATTTGCTAAAAAAACAATTTAAAAGTCATTACAGTGACCAGGACTGATTATACCTTTTCTAAATAAGATGTACCGAGGATGGTTTTGAAACAATTGTTCGACAATATTGAGAGGCAACAAAAAATAAGACTTTCAAGATTTTCTCTTTTGGATGATCATAACCATTCAACTCTTCTCCCTTTTCTCCCCATGTCTCATCAATTATCCATTAAAATGTCTGCACTTCCTGCAGATTTTTATTAAAGTGGTTATCAGCAGACTTTCTCATAGACTCTTTCTCTGTATTAAAAAGAAATTCGGTTCCAATTTCCCCCCTCAACTTTATACACTATGCATATTGATTATGTGAGATTTTTATTGATGGAAAGGGAAATGCATTTGAAATAAAACATCAGGAAAGCACTCAGTAAATTTACAAGGACAAACTGGTAAGTCCCCAGACTTGAGCTTATCTTCACAGAATGTGAGTGGGCCTGACATTTGGCTCATTTAGCCCTCTAACTTCTGCTAACCTTCAATAATCTCTGAGCAAGAGAAGATGCTGAAGATGCTGCTTTCAGATCCAGCTTTGTTTTCAGCGGCTCTACAGTTATTTAAATTACTCAATCATCTCAGCTGCTCACTCAGAATCCTTCCAGCCTTTGGAGATATTTTGACTGCTGTGTTTATTACAACTGCAAGCATTTATTTCCAATTGGTATATCTTTTATACAAGTAGAACTATAATTGCAAAGCAGTTCAGCTCCGAGGCAGTCAAATCAGCTCCTGCATTAATTCGATTTTATAGCTGAGTTCTCTGGGGCATATGGAGGTCAAGTGTCAATTGCAAGGGTGCATCGTTTGTTTGCAAATGTGCCCCATTTAGGGCATAATGGTTTGGTGCCTTTGCATACATCACCACTGTATCATCTTCTTCCAGTGAACTGAACAGTGACATGAGGTGAGGGAAGCCATCACAGATTTTTCCAAGCTTTAAGTTAGCAACTATTTAAATTACAAGGAAAAAAGAAATATTTACAGCCAAGTGTAAGTTCGCTCATTAAAAGCTTGATGACATACCCAAAGGAAAGTTAGCAGTTAGACAACACTTAGACTTCAAACTCTGGTGGCAGTGAGTTGTACTTTACAGAGAACAGCTAACAAATGTTCTGAGCAACAAACCCTAGCCTGGAGATCAATGTAATGGAAAAAAAAAAGAGGACAAAACCCCATCGATACAAATACATGTGAGTGCACAGGCATTAACTGATCGAACTTTCAGACATCCACCACTTCCAAGCCTTAATGACAGCTGACAGACACAGTGTTGGGACGTATCAATACCATGTACGTTCAGTTCAATCAGCTGCACTAACCATGCGCACCCTGTGCGCTTTCCCAGAGCGTTACGCCATTAGAGACAAAGTTTTAAACAAACACTGTATGCATATTGATTGTTAGTGATAAAAATACCAGGTTAAATAAAGGGCCTTTTGGAGCAGTATTCCTGGTACTCTTCAGGCTGGGAGATGCTAGAGGACAGCTGGGAGAAGGTGCTTGCACAGGGATGAAGGAGACTGTCCCTCAGTAGGGGAATAGTCAAGGCAGAGCAGCGACAGATTGATGGCTATGGCTGACCAAGGTAGTAGAGTTGTCAAGTCCCAGCTACTGTTTGCTTCCCACTAGAAGTGGAACAGTGGGCACATTTCCCCAGTCTGCAACTTTCTAATCATGTTCTTAATCCTCTCTCAAACAGCACTGGCAATCTCTGCATATGAACAGGCCTCCTGCTGCAGAGGTACAGCACAAACAAGATGCTAAGTCTCTGCTAGACACCCTAAAAGCCAGGCCGGGCCCTGCCCAGCAAGTCCACTGCAGCAATTCCTGTGTGAGGCCATGGAAAAGACTGAAAGTTTACTGCGAGCAGCAAGGATTGACTACACGGTGGCAACCTCTCCTTGCACAGGGCAATGGGCTGGATTATCACACCTATGAATTACTTGCAACCAGTGAAGTGGCTTCCTATCCAGATCCAATCACAACAATAAACCTGACATTACAAGACCCTATTTGCATTGCCAGGGTGTATTTTAAAGCAATAAAACTACAAAGTTGCAGGGCTTGAGTTACTTTCAAAGCAGGCAACAGGGCCTAGTTAGCAATCATCACTACCCTCACCTGGTTCGATGATTTAGATTTAGGCTCCCTGCTATTCCATACAAAACGCCCATTAATAACCCTACTGTGCTGCATTCACTTGGAGCTCTTCCATTCATTAAAGGAACTAATGAGTCTTCAGAGAAAAAAGAAATCTCCAGGAACAGATAAATATCCTTGTCTCCCTTTTACAAACTGGGGCAACTGGACAGATATCTGGGGTGCTCTATGGGAGGGCAGTGACAGGGCAAAAGAAACGAAGTCCCAGGGTGGTGTTCTGACCATTCCCTTTTCCCAGCTGAGAACATTACTGAATATGTACATCATGGGGTGGGGAGAATGCTAAAAGAAGAAAAGACAATTCCCTTTCATTGCTTGGTTTGTGTATTTAAGGACTCCTGGGAAGTTAACACTGTACAGGACTCAAGTTTCCTGCATTTAACAAAGGCCCAAGACAAACAGAAACGCTTTCTGCTCAGCCTCAGAAAAGGGACACAGCCTCCTTGCTGTCTCTCCAGTGGAGCAGAAGACTTGGGAGACTGCACAGCAAGCAAGCTTCTACCCCACCTTTAGTGTTTCTTCAGCTTCAGTCCCATGCTTCTGTATAAGCATTTCGGAAGGCCTTATGACAGAGAGATCAAAGGAGATGCTGAACCCTGAACAGCCTCTTTCCTAACAAATAAATGCTTGAGGAAATAAAGACACAAGAACACGAGGCGCTGCATTCAGTTAGCATCTTCATAGCCTGTAGAAGACAGACAATGGCAAGCAGCCAAGAGAAAGAGGTGAACTTTTTGCCTTGAGCTTTTAAAGACCAATTTCCTTCAGGCTACAAAAATTACTTGAAATCGAGCTTATGCTCCAGATTTCAGGACACACACTTTGCACAGCAAGATGGATCAGCACTGGGAAACACATGCCCCTCATCTAGTCCTCCAGGCCACCACCCTGCAGCCAGCCTCCCCCCAGAACACACTTCAAGCTACTACAGGACCTCAGAGAAAGCCCCTCTATTTCTCCTGAGCACCGAGTTTCAAAAAAACACAGAATGCAGGATGGTTTAGTATTCAGATTACATTCTGCAGCAAAAAGTGACTGACAGGTTAAATTTTTACCGTGTCTTATTGAAGCACATTAGAGGACTTTGTCCTGACAAAGTGTGGCTGATTCCTTTCCTCTCTGGGAACCCTACAAGCTAACTATCAATGAACTCGTTAGTCCAATGACAGTAAATGAAGTTTACCCTCTGCAACTCCACAGAACAGAATTTTCAGAGTCAACCATAAAGCAATAGCAGAGCCAGCAAGATATCTGTTCAATTGTCACATCCCTTGAGCTTATCAGAAACTCAACAAACAAAGCTCCCTTTGCTCCCCATGCAATGACCCAAGCGAACTGCACTTCCAGGTCCACGTCCAGGGAACATGCCGAATAGCGTGGGATCCCACAAACAACTTCACTGAAACAGGGTACAACCCAACGTGAGAGCAGGAACTGGGATCTGACCTTGCACAGATGATCCCACTGTATTCTTCTAGAGTGTAGTGTTTCTAGGATGAAATTCCCAGGTTTATTTGCCAGCTCCTAGCTGGTATGTCCCTTGCCAGATTGTGACTGTTTTAGGTAGGCATAAGAGAATAGCACAAACAGCAGTTTACATTAGGACCCTTACTACTGCCTCCACTGATAACACTGGGGGGGAGGAGTTTACAAAGTTAATGAATATTGCTCTTGTAATTTGCAAGGAAGGAGGGAGAGTTTAAGAAAGTTTAAGGTCCTTTTCCAAGCATCGCTAATCCAGCAATAGTAGCCATCTGGAAGTCTGGATAAGCAACAAGATAATATTTAGTATCAATAAAATACTCTTCCCCAGGATCAAGTAGGGGGTCATAATTCCCCATAGCAACAGACAACATTCAGCTCCTACCCTTGATGAGCTATCCAGAGCAAACAACCATTCACACAGAGATCTATTCACAGCTTTCACACTTTGCATTCAGACAACACCCCCTCACCACCCTCTGTCCCCACACCTTGGCTTCTCCAAGAAGGCTTGCCAGAAGACAGGTCCCAATGTGCTGAACTCTTTTTACCTACAGTCTGCTTCGAGAAGCCTCTGTCTGACAGTGGTTCTGAAGGACTTCTGCTATTCAGCAGTGCCTGAAGCATTATGTGCTGCCCTCCTAGTGAGTGTGTGTGTAACACTAATGGAAAGCAGCTGGTGGGCTGAAGCTGACTTAAAAAAAAAGTAACAGGAGGAAATGCCTTTCATACAGCCACACAGGCTCAGTCTGTAATTGTGTGAGAAGCCAGAAGGATAAGAAGGGGGAAGGGCAAGTGAGACAAACACATTCATAAGCTACTACAGAAAACAGTGGAAATGCACTCTGTTACCAGCCCAGGAGCTGAGAGAGTAAATGCCTCTGTCCCCTGCATCCTGCGCCATCTCCACAGACTCGCCCCCTCTCAGCAGTCGTGCCAGGTGGTAAATCCCTGCAGAATGGTCTCCCTACGCGTGGGGACATGACCGCAGCATACATACACAGACCTGTGTTACCTAAACCTGAGGCAGGTACCAGTAGCAGAGCAGCTGTTAGTTTGTATTCAGCTCGAGAGGCCAAACTGAAGTCCAAGCTACCACAGCTTTGCAACACTTGGCACCCGTGCCAGACAGATTAACCTGTTTTGGACATCCCACTTCAAGCTGCCCTCATACACCTAATTACTCTGCAGTGCTTATTAGCATGACCTTGTGTAGCTGCCTATCTGTGCGAGGATCTCCACTGCAAGTTTGTATCTGCTCAGACAATAGAGCAAATATCTACCTGTTTGCCAAAAGTTAAGTAAAATGTTTCTGCATAGCCCATCCCTGATAATAATTTATCACATAGCTTTTCCAGTGCATTTTCTGGTCTGCACCAATCCGGAGAAATGTGGCAGAACTTTGCTCAAATCAAGACTAGCACTAACACAGTCATGATCTAAGCACACACAAGAGCTCAGCCAGTATTTTGGGCCCAGACTGCCTCCATTTTAAAGGAACGTACATTAAATGACCCGGTTGAATTGCACCATTTGGCATTAGCATAGGAATAAGTCAGTGCTTTTCCAATGTAGTAATTCTTTTTCTTTACACTACCACACTGGGGAAATTTCAGGAAACAGCTGGAATGAGGATCTTCTTCCACTCTTCCTGAAAAGAAGTAAAAGAAGCAGCGGAGTCATCCAGCAACCGTGCACATTGCCAGCAGTAGGAGATACTCTCAGATCTGCTTGACATGGATACATTTGGAGTAGTTATGAAGGAGGGGGAACATGCATTTAAAAATCAAAGATGTAACCAAAAGCTGCCTTTGCCAGTTATGGAGCTACACCCAGTAAGCATTACTGCCTTTGGAAATGGTTTCAAGAGCAAAGCAACAGGAAATGTCAAGCCACTATCACTAAACAGCAGACATGCCTCATGCTAGCAGAGTCAACATGTCAGAGAGTCAAACACAGGAATAAAAGTAAAGCTTACTGTCTCTGCCTCTTCATGTGGCAAATTCAACAAATATGCGTAATCTTCCATCCCAGACCTGGGTGCTGGGGATATCTGACCACTGTTTTTGAGCTTGTGTGTGTGCTTTTAACCCCCTCTCCAAACTCCTAATTCATTTTTTTCCACCTGTGGCCTCCCAGCATAAAGTTAGATGACTGATACCTGACCTGTGGTGTGCAGAGCCCTGGGAGTCCATGGGCTGCTTCATGGGGATCAGGAAAAGGTAGCTGAGGAAAGGAGTTTACCGTCAGCTGGCTTCAACATGCTCTACAGGGGCTTGAAAAACTGCATGTCTGAGAAAACTCCACGGAAATTGTCAATATCTGCAAACTGTGAAGGTGACAATTATTAGTCTAGACAGTAAAATCTTCGAGGCAGAGCTCATCTTTTAAACATATCCTAGCAGACAGAGACTACTTGGCTGGGACTTGGGAGAATTGGCTGATTTTCCTGGTTCTATCACTGGATAAGAGGGCAAATTACTGGATTGCTGACCGTAGCTGCATTAGTTATTGCTCAGGCTTGAGTTTGTTTACGTGTGGAATGGAGATGGTCACACTGAACGGCTGGAAAGCTTAATGAGCCCTGCTAAGCACTACCTCCGTTATGGGAGAGCAGCATGCTGGAATTGACACTGCTATCAAGTGCTACCACTACACAAAAGGTAAACAACAAAACCCATGACATTTTGCAAGAGTAGCCTGCGTATCTGCCATGTCCCTGTATTTGTGAGGCTCAAACTGATTTCCAAGACCTTATTCTCACAAAATATGAAGAATCATTACATCCTGGGCCTGAAACAAAGAGTCTGGAGACATTTTTACCAAATTAAGCTGTCTGAATATTGCAGGGGAAATAAGGCTGAAACAATAGCAAACTGAACGCCAGAAATGAAACATGGGACTTGTCTAAAGCTTTTCTTTTTTCAAGTTTTTTCCAAAACAGCACTTATCCCTCAAATTGTGGGTTAAAGAGCAGCTTAAGGATGGGAAAAAATAAATTAAAAAAACCCCTTCAGATCAAACTTCCCAGGACACATTTCTTCCAAGAGGAGATAATACAGACATTTAATGCCCAAGAAATCAAAGGGCACTGAAAAAAAAAGGAGAGGCTCACAGAAATTTCCAGAGTGAACTGTGTTACAAATTTTCACTCTGAAGATCAAACTGTCATAAAAAAAGTCAGCCAACTTTTGGCTATGAGAGACCAAATAGAATGCAGACACTGTGGTCTCAGAAGCTGCCTTTGGCAGGAAGCTCAGGAAATCTCCTTCATGTGACGTCCCAAAGCCTAGTTGGGGCAACATCTACCGCCTGTACACACAAAAATGAAAACAAGGCCAGCTCCCTCCTATGTTGAAACATACTGTGCCTGTCTGGCTAAACCCCTTGAGTACCCACTGCCCATGGGTATTTCTGGAATTCAGACCCCGTTTTGGCTGCTGATCAAGGAAGGCCTGGAGCTGCTTCCACGCTTGCAGAAGGAGTTCTTCTGGAGCTGAGTGTGGAGTTTGAGGGTTTCCCTTCTTTTGCTCTGCAGGGAACTTCCTGCTGTCCCTGCTCTTCTCTTCTGGCTGCTCTCTCTGGAGCCTCGAGTTCGGCAGCTTCTGAAGTACACTTGGTCTTGAAGCACATGGAGAACTGTTAGAGCCAAGGGAGATCATGCATCTGCTTAAAACAGTCCCTGAGCCATTTCTGTCCCAAGGGCATCTACTGACTTTTCTCTTCAGTATGAGCAACCGCTAAAAAGGGATCCTACTTCTCCGGGATTCCAGACACAAATACCTCTCTAAAATAGGATCATCTAAAATAAGATTAGCTGAGCTAATGCTGGTTTGCACCAACAGAATATCAAGCTGTATTCAACTGTGTTTTGACGAAGGCGGTGTTGGTCGCATCAGGGAGCAGAGAGGGTACATGACAGTAGAAAAACCCAGGAGGGTGGCACCAAAGACAACAAGGACTGCAAGACTGGGTACTGACAAGTAGGCAGTGGAGGGGTGGGGATCAGATGCGGACAGACATTCTGTAAGGTCTTCAAAAGCCGAGGCTGCAAGAAAGGAAGCAGTTAAGACACTTTGCCTTTTTATGAAGGAAAGCAATGAAATGTCAACTTCTGGAACATTCTTTTCACTAAACTGAGGTGATGGAAAGCAGTTTGACTGTTAGAGTGAACCAGCAAACAATTCCTCTGCACCTCTGTCAGATCTAGATTTTCTCACATACACAGATAGCTTGAGAAATAACATGACGTCTGCATCATAATTCTGAGCTAGAGCATTCAAATGCATTCCCATTTGCTCCCGAACTGCTGTGTGGATCAGCATTGTGTTGTTAGATGACTGAGACTTATAAGCCTTGGCAAAAGCGCACAGTTACATATTTCTGAGAATGAATAAGCATAAATGAATTCATCATGAATAAAAGTCAAACATTTAGTTCACTAATTAGCACCAGATCCTTGAAAATTGGAGGCCAAAAAAAACAACCACCACAAAAATTTGAAGCTGGAATGCCGCCTTAGCTCTGCCTGGATGGTTAAAAAGCAAAATCAGGCATCTTTGTCTGCACAGCCAAGTTACCCTGCTCTGAGTGCTACAATCCCCTCTAACAGTCACAAAGATACCAACGTGCTATGGCATGGTGACAGGATATGACAGACCACGGAATACCTTGGTACCTGTACACCTACATGAATGCAGCAGAACACACCGGTATAGTGATACAGTTAAAAAATGAATAATGACGTGTCTGGCCCAGGTCTCAGATTTTTCATGTACGTCGTGTTGGAAATGTTGAGCTATTAGCACAGCCCTGACTGTTAACGCAGTGATGAACAGTGACAGCTCAGCATCTGCAAGCAAAATCAAACAGGATATTAACTGACTGACTGTTTTTTTTGTTTAAATGGTGACTCCCACAGTGGAGCCTTGGAAGGCCACCTGCTATCTTGATACAAATAATTATGAATAACATAACAAGATTAAAAAAAAATCAAAAATTTTGCAGTTAGTATTTGCTGTATTCAAAATACTGCTTAAAACTCTTTGATCCATAATAGTTATACCAACCTTTAAACTCCAACAGATTTAATGCACAACTATAAGCTTGGATCACGTGAAAGTAGAGCACCTTGTGCTCAACTACTTTCTTACAGCAGCAACCCTTAGGAGAAATTGGGGAGGCAACCAACCCTGGAATTATCTTAGGGTTTTTCTCCTGTTTCCCCACAGACAGACTTACCTCAGATTTTCCCAAGTTTGGCTGGTAATCAGCTCTAGCTGCCCTGCACCAGGTCAGATAGGTTATCTACTGGAAGTACAGCTTGGACCTACTACATTTTTGTCCCACATATCTGTAGCCAGATTTCAGCTTTTAAAGCCAATTCTAGGCCTTCACATCACAGCTATTAAACTTCCTAGACCTCTGTACAAGGAGGAAATGACAAATTAATCTCTCCAGTTGGCTGTAAGGGTACAAAGCTAGACACTTTGAGCAGCAGAAGTTTCTGTATAAGAAGAGAACACAAGATGTTTTCATGGCTCAGTCTGGCAAAATAATGTAGAGAAAAAACCTGACAGCCAAATGGTGCAGAAGACTGAGAATCACATTCAGCAGATTGTCCCAAACCAAGAAGCTTCTGCTCCAGTGCACGAGAAGTAGGACAAGCGGCATTAGAGGTGCACATCTGTCAAACACTCAGCACCTTGGTGATAGGGAAAGGGCTGTTCTGCTGAAACCAAACGAACGGGCATGCCTGCTTGGAATTCCTCTGCCTACAGCCAGCAAACGCACCACATCACTGTGGCTGCTAAAACAAACACCATCCAGAGAGAAGCACGAACAGAACGAGGAGGACTGGGAGACGTGGAATGACTCACTGGTGTATTAAGCCAGAACTGAACTTCTTGCACAGAGATGAGTCAAAAGCAATGAATCAACAAAGAGAAATAGTTGATCTTTTTGTTAATAATACAGCACCATTGTACTAACTGTGCTCAACTGCCTGCAGTGCCATGGCTCTGCCACCTCCTCACTGCTTTTGTTCACCCTCCCTACTATTTTTGAGTAAGAAAGCAGGACTTAAGCCTGCACACATTTAATACCAGGCATAGCACTGAATGATCCCTGTGGGCTGAAGACAAAATGCTCACAAATGTCCAAATACTCTGTATAATTGCCACGTACAGGAACATGCTCATAGGCTGGGTACTGAAAGGTTCCTCTGAGAGACCCACGATGCCCAGGGAGTCCTTTCACCTTAGCGCGTTCTCTCTGACTTGGCCCCAGCTGGGAGAGCTCTCCACTTTCCACAAAAGCACTTCCCTTCTGTTCAATGCTTTACCTCCTGCACCCTCCCCGTAAGCTGTTTTTTGAAGCCTGGTATTGTCACCCCTGTGTGGATCCAGGGATTGTCTCTGCTCTGGTGAACTCATTTTGCTGGCCAGGAACCACCTTTCATCCTCAGATGTTTTCATCTCAAAAAAAAAACCCCACTGAAAAACTGTTACTGAGTGATTCTTGCCCTTGTTGGGAAAAATTGTGTTAAAGTGGTATATAATAAAGACAGGTAAACAAACATATTTCAGGATATCAAAGCGTTCATGGGAAGGAGTTCACACCACCAGAATTCGTCGGCCACACAGACCGACCCCCCAGATCACCACGGGGCCGTGGCACTAGCTCTGCCACAGCTCCCAAGGCAGTACATGCTGACTCCAAAGCCACATGGCCTCCTGACCGCTGCCAGCCCCCCTGAGCCTATGGACCGCTGCTGAGCCAAGCCGAACCCAGGTATGCTGGGGAATGCCACAGGAGGGATAGCCAGCCGGGTAACTCAGTGTCTCACTTTAAACAGCCTGTGAGTCCTGGAGAAATGCTCCATGGCTAAAATTGTGCCAAACAGTAAAGCATCATGTACTGTGGACAGTCAGTAAACACAGCTCCTTAGACCCCACGGCGATTATGTGCCTCCAGAAAGCGAGAGAGGCCACAGGAGGAGAATGAGCTGCCGACAGAGAAGAGCCAACAGTTTTAAACTGCCCCGTTCCCCACAGTGCCAAGTTGCTACTTCAGTAGCAGTTGGTGGAGCTTTAAACCATTTCCAATTCACTTGCTAGTGTCCAAGCTAAAACAGCAGCTGCTTGCTATGGATGGGGAACCAAAGGCTCTAAGGACCCCCTACAAATATAAAAGCTGTAAAAAGTGTATTACGCACCAAGGAGAAATGGACTTCTGGCACTCCTTCCACTGTCCCCTATAAGCCTCTCCAACAAGAGGGCTTGGGGCAAGGGTGCGGGAGGTCGTGAACAGACATCTCAGCTCAGTTGGCTATCCATCAGGATAACCAGTGGACAGCACTATACCATCTTTGCAATAATCCCAGTAAACACAAAAATCTCTTCCTGACATACATCTGAACAGGCAACAATGCAAGCTACAGAAACAGAGCAACAGTATTTAATCCAGAAAACACATTTTACTCAATTTCATGGTCATAACATCATTTTACTTTTGCAATGACTTTCATCTCAAACAATCTAAAAATATATTGAAAATTATACTGATGCATCCCTTGACCAACGTGCTTTACCCAAATGCTGAACTTGTTTGCAGGATAAGAGTGCATGTCAGCATTTTTTGACAATTTCAGACTATAAGAAAAGAGTACAATATCCCACTGGAAGTGCAGAGCTTGGCATAGCAGAAGACATTCAAATTGAAATATGTCCACAAGTCTGGGATTTTTTGTGAAGGGCACCATGAAATCCTGAGTGACCACATTAAGTACAGACCAGTTAAATACATTTCCTTATAGTCTGTTATAGAAACCAGTTCTGAGCTGGCATGCAAAGCCTTCAGCCAAATATTTTATATAGCTTCTACACACTATATTTGTCTTTGGAAATTGGCAGTTTGTGTTGACCATCAGTGAACCTTACTATTCAAGCAACCACATTTTCAGCTCATAACTATGTATTTGGCTAGTACCAAAAAACTGAGACACACATTATAAGATTCCTACATAGGCTTTAGAAAACTTCATGTCCAGATCTAATATTTTTTACTGACGCCATACTAGGACCAAGAACAACGAAACTTTGCAACAAGGATAATGAGCTACAAACTTCCTGGAAGAACAATTTAAGATTATTCAGGTTGTAGATGCTGGTTAAAGAGAAATATGAAAGCAATCTACAACTTTCATTTCAGTGGAATAGCAGCCAAGATTGGGGCTGTGACAAAGAATTACCTGGATTAGGCTTTGGGCTTTTATTTTTTTTTAATGTGACATCTCATAAAAGAACAGTAACAAAGCACAGGGACAGGACTCTGCAGAAAGATCAGATTTGGCCCTACATTGTTGCAGTGTTCCAAGGCAGAGCCTTTGCTTCCCCTTCCAAAATGTGGGGGAGTGAAGGTAAATGTGACAGCAGCACAGGAGACTGCTACCCAAAGCAGCTTTTAAAACCGCCCAGGAGCTTTAGCTGGACCCAGCACCTCAAAGCCCTGGGTGGACCCCTTTCCCAGTGTCAGTGGCAGGTTTTGTGGCCTGTGCTGAGCTCTGTGCCGCTCTGGCTAAATCCCTACTGGTACTCACGCCAATTGTTTAAAGCATAAAAGTAATTTCATTCCAAAACAGCTTCCATTCAGAAAGCAAACCAACTCCTACTGGTCGAATGACCACATGAGGATTTGGGGAAGCTATTCCAATGACCCATTTGTCTAGAAAGACAAACACTTCATGTCAAACTCCAAACAAATCTCATCCAAAATTAATCTCAGGCTAAAAACATCACTGTTACTGCGGTCGGTGTCTTAGACTCATTTTAATTGCCAACAATCACAGCCAAAGCAGCATATAAAATTTGTAAAGACTGCAAAGTATTAATAGTTGCACTAAGCCACTTGGTAACACATCACAGGGCCGAAATAACAGGCTGAGGAATATCATCTCTATACATATCAAGTGGAGAGACCTAACTGAAGAGTAACAAGAAAGAAGAATTTGTTGAAGAAAAAAGACCCTGTTCCTCATAAATCAGGTGGAGATTCACCAGGAAAGAAGAGGTCGTATGCCACATGAAAGAAGCTTCATCTGCACAGCCTTTACAGACTCTCTCAGACTTCCAAGTTTGTTTTAACTGCATTAGATGCTGGATGATTTGGGGGAAAAACAACTTAGCATAAATCAAACAACGTAAACTGATTTTTTTTGGTCAAGTGCCAATCCTCCTACCTTCATCAGGACTCCCTCTGATCGCATCCTCCCCCTCTAGCTAAGGCAGACTTACTTTCCAAATATTAATTCCCTCTCATAGAGACTGTTGCAAACCTCAAAGGAGGAAAAGAGTCAATTTGGGATGCAAATGTTAACTGAAATACAATAGGAATTGTGTGCATTTGAAAATACACATTTCCACCAGAGTAATTCCAGACAAACTGTGGGTATGAGGGATACAACCTTTAGGAGAAGGAAAAGGAGAAAAGAGTGAACTGCCAGTTTCACTTTTGAACTACTTTTCCTCCTCTGCTAAACAGGACTTACCCATACATTTAATGATCAGCATTCACATCTTAAGCCTCAAGAAACAACTTTGCTTGCCTTTCACTGTGCATTTTCACTTTCTGTAATCCCATACTGCACGCAAGAATGGAGCCCTCTACAGTCTGCTGATGCAAAACATTATCAAAAACCACTGCTCAGTTTTTGCAGAAGAAAATTTTGTTCCATTCCTTAGCAGGCTGAATGTCAAAGGCAACACAGAACCTACCTTCATGGGGGTTTAAAGCACACACACTAACATGCATTGTCCCATTCTCTCTCCCTTTACAGTCTGCTCCAACAGAATATGTCAGTGAAGCAATAAAAAAATATTTCTTTTAAATACACCAAATCTCTCAACAGATGATACAGAAACAAACCTCAGGTTGCTTATACAAAAACTGAGCATGTCAAGTTCTCAAAGAGCATTTACTGCTAGATTTCTAGCTGAACATTTTTTGAAAGCCAATGTGCATTTCTGTATTTCTCATTTTTATGTATTAATATATAAATATAGCTAATCAATAAAGATGAGGACATTTTTCCTCTTCCTATAATTAGGCAGGAAAAGCTTTTTAATTTCTTTTTCAGTATTTCATGTTTATACCTCTGAAGGAAAAAAACACGGCCAATTTTCACTGATTTGGTATTTCAGTTGGGATTGATTTTTTGCACTTTTGTACTCAGAATGGTACTTCAGTCTCAAGGCATAAGCATTCTGTTCAGCGCTGCTGCTGAAATACAAACAATACAAAGAACTGCGAAGTACCCACTGGACTCAACTCACTTTGGAAAGGTGGAGGGGAGGGCTTAGCATGGCACTTACTTTTTACTTTTCAGGCAACCGTAGAATCCAGCCATGGTCCTTCCCGGGAGGCGTGCGTGCATTTAATTCATCCTTGAGTGTGGATGCCAGCACAAAGATTCTGCAGCTTTGTATCCTACTCACCAAATGCCCACACACGCACACAAGAAAGCCAGCATGCCGATGCAATTACTAGCCAGATAAAGTTCCTGATCTGAGGCCCTCAGACTCTGCTGAACTGGGTCCAAGGAGGGCCGTGCCTGTTCCATAAATGGTTATGAATTGTTAACTCCCCCTTTTCCTGTCTCCTTCCAGCTCTTGGTAAGCACAGCATCCTAAGTGTAAAATACCACATGGCATTTGATTCTGTCTCCCTGTGGGAACTAATGAGAGGCTTGGTTGCAATTAGGATGTAAAGAAGCCCTGAGGAGATTAATTGTTATTGTTATTTTTTAGACAAAGAAAGGCTACGGAAAATACTTGCAACATCTTTGAAATAACCCCTAAAAACTGTAGTCATTCTCCAGCACATAAAGGGTGCACGGGACCTTCCAGAACAGGCATTATCCCATCTGACTGTAAATCACAGTCTATTCTAACTAGCTATTCTGCACATTAACAGGGGAGAAAAAAGAAATAATCCCTGCAATATTGCAAGGTCAGGCAAAAAGCTCTGGAGTCTAAGGTACCCAGCACACCCATATGAGAAAAATACTGCCTGGTGATGCCCTCTGACAATACATTAACAGTTGTTACTCACTACCACAACTAAGGAGGCCCTCACTGGGTGTGGAAGGAGGAAAACGGCTGGGGAATAGAAACCTCAAGCAGCTTCATTCACAGGGGTGACCCAAGCCCTGGGGACAACATAGCTACACACATTTCTGACATTACATTGCATTAAATTCATACGGAAATGAATCTGTATCATGGCTGTTAGTGACCTCTGTTAGGGTAAAAGCAGAGAGGTGAGGCAAGACATTGCTTGTGCTCCCTGCACACAACTAGGGAGTACCAGCAGCCAGCAACAAAGTATTAGCCTGTTCCTGGAGTTGCATGTCTCAGTAAGAATCTCAGCGCTTGATTAAAAAAACCACATGTATATTTAATTGTAGTAAATCCATAACTCTCATAATTGTAAAGGAAAGATTTACACTCCTTCCTAAAAGATCAGAAGAAAACCACATTTGTTTGTATTTCTCAGCTAGTACATAATATTTGAACCCTTGGGTCTGGCAAGCCAGTAAGAGGGAGTATTATATGAGTATTCCTATATGAGTTCCTCTTAAAGACACTGAGTAGCAAGACCAGATCTAAGGTGAAGCAGTTCTTCTGGAATACTAGGAAAAAAATATTTTATTTTAATACCTTTCCCATAAGAAAGACAGGAATTTTGAGAAATGCACCACTGGTGAAGAGTCCCATAACTGACTCAGCTACAGCAATTTCATAACGGTGCAGAACTTCAAAATCTATGAACGGACAACTCCATTTCTCTATTTTCTGTAAAGCCCCCTACACAAACAAAAGCCGTGACACAAATAATAAATGACAAGTGCAAGGACCTTCACAACAGGAAGCAAATCTCATCCTAGTCTAGCTTCCCACTTAGCAGGAAAGAGAAAGCCTCTACAAGCAGCCAACTTCAATGCCATCCACAGAAGAACTGCAAATCAAACCTGACCTCCAGCAGATACACTTTGTCTCTCTTGGGAAAAGACAAAGAAGCCAAAATACAGTAACACTACTTGAAGTTCTACCCAAATGAGTTTCACTGTTGTCCAGAATTACTGCATTTGTCATGATGACTTCGCCCTGAACTCCTAATCCTAATAGAAAAAGGCTAGCTGGAAAGCATTAGTCTCCACCCATCAGAGAAAGCCCACAGAAAAAAGGTCGAAATCAAGGCTCCAGTCATTGGGTAACAACCACCAAGAAGGAATTCTTGGAGATTACTGGAGAAACCTTCTGACTGGCTTACTGTACAAAACCTTGGACGTAGGATTGCATCTGAAATCTGCCTGGCATTTAGTTCAGAAAATGCTGCCAACAGAAACATTTGTAGTAAGAAATGAAGGAGACCTCATGAGAAATTTGCATTTGTATTTAAAAGCAAGAAAGATCAAATGGCCTGACAGTGGGAAGGCCCAATCCCTAAAGCCAGTGGAATGGTATAATCCTAATGGCTTTGGAAGAATTTCATCACTCCAGCTGGTGTAGAATACAGTCCACAAGCTTCAAAAGATCAGACTTTTTGCTAACATGAAGTAGATTCCCTGTCTCCTAACCTCCTCAGATGGTTTGCCTTCAGAATATGTTTCCTCTCATTATTCTTTTTTCTTTCATGTATTTTTGTCTTGAAGTTACTTACTGGAACATGCAAATCTTCATCTGTTGGGTTCCATTTAGGTCAAACATAGTCCTGTTCCCAGGATCCAGCAGTTTAGCAACACACATTGCACCATCTAGAAACCCCCTTACTTTCCAAGAAGCACAGACTAGTAAACAGTCATTAACAATAATTACCCCACCTCAGGATTTAATCCTTTTTGACTCTCTATCTTCATATCAGTCTCCAAGCCAGTTCATGGTAGCATTTATTATTCACTGCTCTGCCTCTTTGTCACTAGCACAGCTCCAAACGGCTACACACTGAGCTTTTTGGGTACAGATCTTAGATGTTGATAAACACGTTGATGGCTCTACGTCCACAGGTAAATCGGTGCAAGTAAACTGTTCTGTACTGTACCCCAGGTCCGACAGCCAAACAGCTGCTGTGCTGACATTAGCTCTTCACTTGTCAAGTGCTAAAGTGAATGGGCTGCTCTACTGCCCATTAATTAATTAAAGCTGTTTTCAGCTTGGAAAGTAGATGAACACCAAATAACCACAGAATACAGACTTTGGCAAAGTAAAGATGGTTCTTTAAAGATAGGGAAGACAGCAAGTTTAAACACCTGGAAGTTGAATAAAATCTGGATTTCCTCTAAAGTTTGTGGCTTGGCTTGATTGAAATAGCCCAGTCTAGGCCCACCTTCATTTGAAAATTATGGCCTTCCCCACTGACTTCTTCAAACTCACTGTCACTGCTTTCCCTCAACAGCCCAACATTGCACCACCCCTCTGTGATCACTGCACATCCAAATCCGCCTCGCTTCATCTTCTGAGTCTGCAGGCAGAACAAGCAGTCCAGGTGGCAAGCTGCCCTCCCGCAGCGGTACTGGCAGCAATGAAGAGGTAGCAGCAGAGCTCCCAGCACCTGGTAAACTTCCCAACAAGCTTCTTAATTTCTCCAAAGGGAATGAGGGAGGCAAGTCTGAGCAAGGCCCAGCAACCCAATCCCTAAAAAATGACTACATCAAAATACAGCTCCTAAAATCAGCGAGTTACTTGTTTCACAGGCACTTTCACCTGTGTCATTGCAAAAAAGGCCTCTTCAACTTAAGTAACCAACAGCAACTAGTAATCCAATGGGGGAAACTCAATGCGAGTTAAAAAACATTGGCATGTTTCCACAGTCACTTCCTACAGTATACACGTACACAGGGTACATGCCAGCAGCCTGACAGCAGAGGTGTTAGGAGCTATACACACGACCAGCAACTTAAAATATGTTTTGTGTCCAACAGATCTACTGCGTTTCTTGCAGCCACTGGCAACTACATCTCCAAGGGCTAACCGTGTCCCTGCCTCCCCGGCTCTCAGTTAGTGAACACATCTCGCTTCGTAAAATGTCCATTCAAAGCTGGCCTGCGTGCAATCAGGACACATACGCAATGCAAAGCAGCAGGGATGGACCAGATGTCACACAGTTGGGAAATCCCTTGATTCACAAACTGTGTTTAAATGTGGATGTTTGATTTATATTTATTTTATTTCTTTTCAGAAAGGGATGAAAGTTTCATGTGAATTTTTCACCAAACAAATGTAGGGGTAGGAGCAGGAATCCTACAGCAAACTGATAGACCGTAGCATTTCAGATTTCCTGTATATTTTGGTGTCTTTGTTAACAAGGCAGACTTTGCTCTCTCATTTTTTGCCTTTAGCCTCTACCAAAATCCAGTCTACTTCCCTCTCGCCTAGTCACTGTAACAAAACCACATTTTGACTGCATTCCTCTTGTAAGTTTTGCTGTTGTGAAAAAACCGCAGTGTCTATCAGGTGAGAATTCACTGAAGGAGGTTTACAGCTCCCCCTATCACCATTGCGATGGAGTGAGCTGTCAGATACTGATCTATATGCACCTGGGCTTCCTATCATGAAGATTCTGTGTAGTTCTTACATGCATGTTGCATTTGTACCCCCAGCAACATTTTGCACTTTTCAGTTATTTTGCCTCTCCCCACCTTTCCCAGCTACTGTCAGCCTGAGCACTACGTGCCCTCCTGCATCCCGTAACGCAGTTGAAGCCATGCAGCTCACAGACCCTCCCCTCCTTTTAGGGCAGGGCTGCATACCTTCAAACAACTGACATTTTCTATTCATTTGTTTAACTCTGAAAAAGTAGCCCTGTCAGTGTCAGGACATCAAATAAGGTATTTGGGGCAAATCCAGCAGAATCCAAATCTAGCTTGCAGTTCTCATGTCTTTACCATTGAGCAATGAAGCCTAAGTGAATTGAGAACTTGCAGACTAGATTTTATGCTGCGCTTGATCTTGCCCAAGTATTTATAAAAATGTGCCATTCCAGCTGAATTGCATATAAAGCACTCCTTCCATAATAACCTGGAATAAACCCTCCACAGAAGCCTACCGTAACATTGCAAGTCACTCTTCCCATACCACAATTCTCCCTGCATTTGACATGTGGATCGTTTACCTGTGTGCTAACATAATTGCGACTCTCAGGAAACACCTTCCTGAAGCAGAAATGGATTCAGCTTTCTTAAAAGTGAGACTCCCAGGCTGGCAAATGGGCCTGGCTTGGAAATTTTCAGTGAAAACCCTTCACTACTAAAGAGACAACTAAACAGGCATCACTGTTAAAAGCTGCAGTATCAGAACTTTAAACAAACAGGGTTGGAATCAAACACAGTACTCTGCAGAAAACAAAGAAGTGGAGATAAGAGGATTTCTGCCTTGCAGAGTTTATACATCCATCTGTGATTAATATTAGGAGGAAAATGAGGGTCAAAGCCTATCTCTGAAACTGAAAGTAGAATGTGTAGTAAGGGGCCTCTAACTATGCACTATACCGGATTTTTATTCATGCATATAAGCTGAAGAATTTGCCATGATACTTGCTCTTGAGTCTAATTGCTGTATGTTGTTCTCACTATGTCTATTTTTACACTTGGTATACAATGTGTGGGATTTGGAGGATTTTTGTTGCTGTTATTCCCTATTAGAGGACTTCCTGCAAGCTCCTTCAATAAAAAAGAGTATTTCAAAGAAAGCAGCAATACATATAATCTCTTTGATTCCAGTGTTTGGTAATTCTGAGTCTGAATCGTTTCTTGCAGTTTACCACAAACACACTGTCTTCACCTCTGAGGAATAAGTGAAGATAAACTTCAGTATAGGCTATCCAGTGCATTACTGAATTCTAAAATACAGCTAAAAAGATACTGGTATGCTAAATCTGTCCTGTGTGTCCCCACAGGCAAACATGAACTCTTCCTGGATTATCTGGAGATGAAGGTCAGGCCATGTGTCATTCAAAAGGTAATTTCCCCTAGATCTGCAACAGGATCACAGATGTAACCTCAGCCTTCAGTGTCAGAATATATCAATTGCCAAACAAAAAATAAAGAGAAAGAGATAGAATACAAATCTACAAGGACTGATTTGCATATAAATGTGTCATTTATTTGTAGAGAAAGTAACAGCATCCCTGTATACATAAACAGTATAGCCAGGATGGGCTGCCTCTCACGTATCTGCTTTTTTCATCCAAGATCATAAAATATAAAATCTAAGATTTTAATGAGTCTGAATGAAAAGCAGATTATTTTTGACACAATGGAAGAGCTTGGTATTTCCTGTGAAAATACTAGCATGGTCAATATTTTATATACTGGGAGACTGTGGTTCTTTTGTCTGAGGGGGTTAGTGCAGAAGCCGAACAAAAGAGCTCTATTTCTACACATTCTGACTTAAGAAAATACCATGTTAAAAATACTGAGTTCCAACAACACAACTTTTCCTTCTCAGTGTCCAGGCAGGCATCAATATACAAGACCATCTGGAAAGAAATGTGAGAACACAGTACATAACTACAGGCACATGGACCAGTGCCTAGTCTAGGTGTCGAACATCAGAGGTAACAGTTACCGAGTCTAAACAAATATCCTGAGATGATGTGGAAAATGAATTGAGTTTTCTACACCCCATTCTTCCCAAATTCCCCTCTAGGGATAGATCTAGTCAATGTCCTTGGCACTACTCTCGCCAAGCTCCCTTGGAGACAGATCAGACCGACATTGCCACTAACGCTTGTGCAGTGAATAGCAATCAAGTTTAATGACTTCCCATGTATATTAGTTTTGCACTAATGTAGGCCCACCTCTTCAACAGAAATACTCCTGATTTGTTTGTACAGGTATAAGCAAGAGGGACTCACACATCTGGAATAATATTCCTAAAAGAATCAACATCCTGAATTTCAACTGCGACTGAAATAAAAATTCAGAAGCGAAGGTCATCTCTGATACCATCTCACTGGCTGTCAGCTGAAGTAATAATACAGGAAATCATGGAAGCACAGTTCTGGGGAAAAGGCTGTCTGACTCCAGTGCCTGCAAACACAAGACTAAAGATAAAGTGATCATTAACCTTCGGAGAAAGGCAATGAGGTCCCAGAACGTCCTGCCTGCAGGCTTTATCACTCCAAGGGGAAATGAACAGAAAAATAAAAGTCAAAACTGCATACTCTTGAAGTTTAACTCAAATTAGTAGGCAATCTCGCTTTCTTTGTTAGCTTTCCTCTGTATAAAGGCACGAATACAGTACCTGGTTCATTCCACAAACTGCAAAATAAGTAGAAAGTATTGAGTAATAATAAATTTACTCCTACCACTTGATATCTGCCAGATTAATCACAAGCACCAGACCTGTGTCCTTCTGCACAGAATATATTACTCCATACTGCAGACACAGCTGGGAGAACTGAGGCAGAGTAATTCAGTGACTATTCCAGAAACCATAAACTGCAACTGAACTCGAAGTTCCTGGTGCCTGGAACTGTGCTTTAGAGCCTTTCCCCATCCTCCCTCGCTCAATAAGGACAGCCAGAAAGGCCCTACAAGAATAGGCACCCTATAAATATCCAAGATAACTTTAAGTTTGCTAGCAAGCCTTCAGCCGTGGGAACTCTTACAGGATCACTGGCATCAAAATGCTGAGTTAAATTAGAAATCAATGACTGCGCTACATGATTTGGCCCAGTCTGTCTAGGGTTTTAAAATCATCACATAATAAAAAGTACCTCATACTGAGCCAATTTCACCAGAACAGACCCATAGCACAGCAGAGTCCTTACACGGCAGCCCAACGCATTACTCAGATTCAAGTTCTGGGAATCTTCAAATACCCCAGTGTGTTCCCAATTGTCTCTGAAATATGCTGGAGCTGTTCCCATCATAATGGGAAGGGAAAATATCTAATAAATATCCAGAGGCAGGAAATAAGCTAATTGCAGAAGAATTTTACCTAAAACTGTTGAATAAACTACAGTTTGTGTCACTAAGTCACATAATCACATGCTTAAACTGGATCTCTGCTTAGTCCTTCCCATTTCAAACAGTGAAACCACAGAGCTGGGCATACACTTCAGCAATGCACTGAGCTGACGGGTCTATCCATTATCCCAGGATCAGCACTATCTGAAAAAGCTACAGTTAAAGAGTCGTGACAAACTTCGGCCCATTGCTTTAGCATCTTTCTGCTTCACCACAGGGATTAGGGGATACCTACAGCTTTCCTAGGGTAAATGCCACTCTCAGCCTCACCACTCTGGCCCCTGTTGCTAGCCTTTAGGCAGAACATACTTGAGATCCACTGGAATTGGCTTAGGTATTCAATCCTTGCTACAAAGCGGTTCCTTCCATCTAGGTAGTTTTCACACAGTGAAATACCAGCCGACGCTGCAAGTCCGAACAGGAAGAGGAGCAGTTGTCACCGTGCACCATGTAGTTGAAAAGTCACCTACCCCTTCTACAGGCTTTATCAGCACCTAAGCAAGAACACAAACTCAGATCCTCTCATGAAACAGCTCCTTTGGATAGACCATAGAGGCTAAAATAGCTGATACTGTCTGGCATGGTACTAATTGAGTCCTCAAGGGACTCTACATATTGCGTGGAGATAAGCTAGTGTGAAGTCTAAATATTAGCTATGCTTGTTCTGCACTCAGGGAGCTCCTTTTGGTCATGAAAATGTTAAGCAAGCCCTCCATCTACTGAGGACTATTTATACATAATGTGTGTAAGACTAGACAGTATTTAAAAGCAACTAAAGGTTGATGAGCTAAGTTACAAGACGGATTTGCACTGCTGTCTTGATGATGCAATACCTACGTTGTAATATTTTCTCAGTGCGGATGAGATTTAATGTTTCATGAAGGCAACTGTAACCAAGTACAAATGCTAAATGCTAATAAGACTTCCGGATTTTTTTCCTACATTGTGCAAAGTTTTTTCACCATGAATGCATATGTAATTGCTAAATACAATGCGATGTTAGTAAAAAACATCCAAAGGAAATGCCATTGAATGTTACAGAACAACCACTGGTCATCAGTAAAAACGGTATTAGTGATGGTATGATCAAGCTTTTATTTTGATCAGAATCAGTTACAAAAGCAGCACATAAGTGATCTCTGAAGAGTCCCATGCACACTACAGATGTAACACCCCTTCCACCAAAATGAAAACCTGTTCAGAATCTGGAATTTTTTTCCTTTGGAGGAATGAGGGCACATGGCTGTGCTGATGATGCGTAATGAATAGAAGAATAAAAACTAAGTCTCGCCCTACGACTGTTTTTATCCCTCTTGTAACAGCAGAATGAAGAGCAGTGGCAATGGCCATAGTTTGAAGGCCAGCAGAGCAGAAGAAATGTGATCACCAGAATCAGAGCATGTAAATTGCTGGTATTCCTTTTTTTCCTCTAATCCAACCAACAAAAGCTGTGGTGTGTTGTTTATAACACAGTTTCTTCAGACATATCATGATAATAATGGCTGGTTTGCTCCTTTTTTTCCTCTTTCCTCTATTTAACATGATTTTACACTGCTTTGCCTTAAAAAGATAATAGAAAACCTTGTGCATAGCCTAGAAGCTTGACAAATCAACTAAAGCAAGAACTTCTGAGATAAATGATAGTCTTTTTTTGACTCAGATTTCTTACTTTAAGCTGATTTATTGTAAGAACCTTAACATTTTAATGTATTTTCTTGTACAGTAAGGTATCATTTTTAATTATTGCGGAGCCCACAGCTTTAGGAGTTTCACTCTCATTAAATCCACTCCTCAGTCAGCACAGGAGCAACAAAGTGATAATGTACGAAAGATAGATCCAAAAAAAGAAAATAAGCATTAAAAAAAGAAATGCTTAGAGGTACATGCTGGTAGTTAACAACAGGTGTATAAACAGTCTAATGTTCTTCTGCTCACTGTATTGCTCTTGAACTCTTAAAAGCACATAAACACATTGCATTGTGGTTTTTAAACTTACTCTGATGTGAAATAGCTGCATGCTACATCTCTTTCAAAGGACCAAAATCTTTAAAAATTTAAAGCTTTATGCATCTGTGAATAAGGTTTGTCTTAATATATCTGCAAAGAAAGAACAAGGGGTTTTGGAAAGAACTTTCATTAGTATTGTACACAAGGCAATTGGGAAATGGCATCTCAAGCTGCATTTACTCTCTTAATGCACAGGAGGTTTTCTATGCCGCATTCGCTGTAACACTGTGTTCACATCTTTTTTTTTGACTAAGATTTAGAGAGTCAATTATATAAATCCACAAGCTCCCTATAAGGTGTTAAATCATTTGCTGGCAGACTCAAATATAACGTATAGATTGAAAAAGCAACAAAATCAAGCAAGCACCACTCATACACACACCCTGCTTGTAGTATGTTTCTGGGTAATCATACTACGGGTCTACAGTTTAAATTTCTAGAGAAACTCTTGGGCCATTTCTCAAATGTCAAGTAAACCACACAGCCGACCTCCCCCTGCTTTCTTTCCCTCACCCTTTCACTTTCCCCTAGTGAGATAGTGAAACATATCATATAAAAAAACAGAGGGTAAGTTCAGAACTCAGAAATCCTGACATTGCTTTGAAGTAAAATAGGAGGAGAGAATGTGTCTTCTCTAAACCTTCCCCCTCTTGTCATTACCAGTGCTTAGGAAAATATGACTAGTTTCCTGAACCATAGGGATAGAATTTATCCTGACATCGCAAGGAAGAGCTTGCTTGTTATCTGGCTGCAGTCACAGGCAGCAAGTCAGCAACAGGCCTGGAAAAAGATGCTGGTTTGCCAGATACCATGATCCAGGGTGAGACAAATGTCCCCACATGGTAAGGGCTGCAGGTCCAACTCTCGTAAGCTAGGAATCTTTTAAAGAAGAGAAAAAAGAAAAAGAAAGGAGGGGAGAGAGAGGAGAGAGAGGAGAGAGAGGAGAGAGAGAAGAAGAAAGAAAAGAAAGCAAAGAAGAAAGAAATAAAACAGAAAACAGGGAAAAGGAAAAAGGGGGGAAAGGGGGGAAAAAGGAAAGAAAGGAAAGAAGGAAAAAGAAGAAAGACTGGCAAAGAACCAGCCAAACTACAGCAGCATTAACCCCTTATGTGCTGGCAGGTATCCTTTCCAATGAACCTAGTGGAATACAAAACTGGTCTTGTAAAGTGTAAACTGGGAGAAAGGAAAGGACACGCTTGACTGCAAGCTACTGTAACATTTTCTGGCAAATAATAGCAATAATATTTAACAGACTTCTACAAATGATGGCAGCCTCTTCTTACTAGTAAATACCAATTACATTTCAGAAATGCATGTTCAACAGAAAGAAGAAAGGGCTGGACCAGCAGATGAAAAGCCAAAGAATGACAGTGAAAGCAAGAGAGGCTGTGTAACTCCTTGACATACCTTTTTGCTGAGGTTAGCTCTAGAGAGGGCGTCAAAGTTGTAAGCAAAGTAAGTATGTGCACTAACCTCCATTTTCCCCCACAGGCTTTTAAGCAACAATTTAAAAAGAAGCTGTGAAATAAGATCCTCGTTACTTCCTACAGTTTTAAGAGCTTAGAGTAGTGCAGCCACCCCAAATTCAGCATTCCTGAGTCAGCAAAACCATGTGATGGCTTGAACGAGTGGGTATATTGGAAATAATATTTGGTGCTCTCTTCATTTTCAGTTTTTGAATCATTAAAGATCCTGCTTTCAAGCTTTATGGCCGAGTATGTATTTTGGCAGTTTTGCCTGGGTTTGGTTGGTCAGAAGAATGTTCAGAGTCTTGCATGATCGCTTGGCTGTGCGAGTTACGACCTGATGGGATCTCGTGAGATTTATGGGGGGGGAACTGTAATAGCCAGCAGGAGTGAGGGAGGAAGAGTAGTTAAAACAATCCCTGTTAATAACATCAGCTGCAAATCTCAGTGTCTGCTGCTCGCCAAAGAGGTGGTTTCAAGTTCTAACCTGTAGCAATCCTTCCATCGCACACATAAGCTGTCAACCAAAGATAATGGAGATAAACCTCTCCAGATGGAGAGAAATCTGTTTAGCTTTATGCTTAAACTACACATTAGGCTGACCTTAAACAGACAGAAGAATCGGCATAGAATCTCAGCTGAGGGAATGATGAGGGGACAGGACTGCAGTTCCACTAAAACCAATGTCAAGTAACAATATCGCATGCAATGTGTTTGAATTCATTTAGAAGAAACTGATGAAATTCAAATGGCTTCTATGCTTGTGGCATTGGCATTGCTTTTGAAAGCTATTTTAAACTTTAAGAGGATGTATATGCATCTGTGTACATCATGTACATCAACATGATGCTGGTGGCATTCCAATAAAGTCAAGCCACTGATTCTTGAGCTTGGGCTGTATCCAGAGCTCATGAAAATCAATGACAGTCTTTCCACTGAGTTCAACTCCTCCTACCATAGCCTAGGCTTGCAGTCTGATGTACAACAGGGACTACAGTCACGCTGCTTTGTCCCCCGTGCGACTTACTGCACAGCTTGATGTTTACATTACATAACTAAAGATATTGAGACCAACCACACCACGTACGCTGTCCACAGTACAAACATAAGGATTACTGAAAATCCTCGGCGGGGGGGTGGGATCAACTCCCCAGTTTGCTAAACCAATGTGTACTTTCTTTTTGTTTCTACACAGAGAGTTCATGTAAATCAATCAATCAATATGAATGAATCTGTAACACACTTCAACATTACCAGATACAGTAAGCATTCCGGTCAAAGTTGCAGTGAATTTTAACAGAGATTAAGCAGTAACGATTAAAGACGTGTTTGCTGGTATTAAATGTATTACACTCTCGCACGTACACAAAGTATTGTTCACCAAGTGCCCATTTTCACAGCTGTTCAAAACTGAGTAACATCTTAGCTCTTCTCTTAATGCTTATGCACAATCCCAGTATTTGCACTGGCAGCTAGTGCTTTCTTGTGAAATATGCTAAGTAACCACTGGACTCTAAATGAATTTATTTAGAATCTAAATAAAAGAGTTTGTATTAAGCAGGTCTTTGGACCAAGTACAATTTCTTATTTCTTCTTTGGCTGTCATACATCTTCTTCTGGTAAAAGAAAACATAGCTGTGCATTTGTCTGCAGCAAATTCTCTGACTGGTAAATTAGGACACATTTCAAATGAAGACAAATATTAACTTTGAAACAGAAGCCAATGCCAGTAACGCTTCTTAAGTTGTAGAACTTAACTTTTGCTGGTTAAGTCTACACTTCCTGGCTCCCGAGAAGACTAAAAAGAAGGATCTCCTTCCCAAGTGTCTGAATACAGCCAAAAAACCTGTGCTGTGGCTTCCAAAGGACAAAGAGTTTTGTCAAATCTGCACTGGGCATATCTCCATCTTTGTGGTCACAGGAATCTGTGACATTTCATTTTTAGAAAACTTCTGTCAAATCTTTGATGGAAACACAAGCAAACAGCTTAAATGGAAAAGTCTTCCAACTCACAATGATCTAAAAAAATGGAGGAGTTTACTTCTGGTTCATGTAACACCCAAGTAACTTGGTTTTGCATAGTAGAATAAAAGCATTTATATACCTACATGATCGCATAAATCTATATATATACTAAACTTGAGCCAGTCATAAAGTCCAAAGTCAGAAGTAGCGCTCTGCACTGTCTTATACTATAGAGAGTAAGAACTGAGCCAACTCTGAAGTTTGCAAATATGGACCCAAATTCTCCATTGGCTAGATAGTTCTGGAATCTTTGCAAACCTCACATCCCACCTGTGCAATAGGGCTGCATTTTTTTATGACTGTGTAGGAGCTCAGTCTGGAGAAGTGTTAACGGTGTTGATTGTGTGATAAGTCATCTACTGACTTTCTTTAGAAACAGATGAACAATTTCACTAAGTCAAAGTAACTTGTCAGGTGCAATATTCTCCAGGAATTGGCCTGAAGCACTAACAATGTACTGGTCTGTACATTACACAGCTGTAAGTCCAAACTATAAACAACCGAACAATCAAACAGCGCAAAAAGTGATTCCGTGCCCATGGAATCTCGGGACTAATTTTTCATTGTATTTCTTTTATAACAGGAAGACAAATATATATTTGCATTTCTCATCTTATAAACTATCTGCAAAGGTACCGGAGTCCTAATTATGATTTATTATATTGTGTGAGAGAAAAAGAAATAGAAAACTCATGTTCATGAAGCTGTTCATAAGACATAATGCCACCAAACTTGCCTCTCTTTTAAAGGTTCCTAACAGTATACTTCAAGTTACCTGTAACCTCCTTCAGTTTCCACCACAGGACAACACAAAGTGTAAAAGATCTACAGTGCGTGTAATCCCAAGCAGTTCAGAACATGTGTACTAGGTAGGCTACCTCTTTCCAGTTCTCCAGCCTGCTACACCAGGTCTGAAATTAATAAAACCCCATCCCAATCTGCATCAGACACGCTCTGATGATTGCGTGGGTCTAGGCAGAGGAATCCACTCACACCGAGATCTCCGTAGGATGTGGTGCAAGGACACAGCACAATGGCTGGAAGAGGAAAGGGACATTTTGAATGACATTTCCAAGAAAGCAGTTGGACTAGACTATGGAACCGACTGGAGGTGGTTCGCTGGGATTCTTGGATACTCTGTTCTCATACCCTGCCTGCAGCTTGTTACCTTGATGAAAGCCCTTGCCCTTACACGAGCCACTCCTACTTGCACAAGGATAGTTACCACAGGAAATTCATCAAAGCTGTTACGTGACTAAGGCTTTACTCCGGCATACATTTGTTTGTAAGACCAAGGTCTTAAAGTACAGAGCGTATCAGCAAAACAATCGGAAAAGAAATGACACAGTGGGTGTCCTTTCATTCTACTACAGGTTATGGATGCGACCTGCTCCCTTTACAAGACCCTACTGCTTCCCTCACGACACCACCGCGCGCTCGCTCAGAGATCCCATGGATTCTCCCAGTCCCCAGCACCAGCGCTACGACTTTGCATGTGGGAGACGGCCAGCAATTCCACTAACGATGCAAGAAACAAAATAAAGTCCAGCTGGTACGAATGACCGTGACTACGCCGCCTAACTAACATGGGTTAAAGAAATTTGGTTTAGGGCGTGAGACGTAGCGACCTGACGCCGAAGGACCGCACTCTGCCAGCCGCGGCTGGGGATGCCGGCTTAGCCCGGCAGACGCTGCGTTCGCAGGGGGAGTCAGGAGACGCCGGCCGGCAGCCGGTGACCGGAGCACCGGGACAGAGAGCGCGCGCTGACCGAAACGGAGGGGTGCCACGCGGCAGGAATTGGGTTCGACCCTGCAGGAATTTTGGCTCGCTCCTTGGCGGGGCGGGAGGGCGCTGCTCTCCCCACGGCTTCCCCGCTGGCTCCGTGCCCCCGGAACCTTACAGACTCAGGCCGGCGAGACCCGCGATAACCCGGCCGCCTAAGGCAAGCCACAGCGGGCGGTTCCGCGGCCCAGCTCCCGGGGCAAACACGAAGCCCGGTGACCCGTCTGCATTCGGCCCGTTGCCCAGGGGATTTGGGGCGCGGTGCAAGGCGTCTTCTCAGGGTACATCACTTGCACAACGTCTCCCAGGCAGTGGGATGACTTTGAGGGTCTGAAAGATTTTTCCAGTGAGGATGTTGCAAAACTAGAACAGCTGGAAAGGCATCGGGCTGGGAACGGAGTGCTTCCTCCACGTGTTGAAAACGGGATTCCACTGGATCGCTACTCAGCAGCCGTAACTGTGTGTCAAGCCAAGCACGACTGAACTGTCTTCAGCTGTTTAATAAAATGAGCCAGCCAAAGGGAAAAGGAACCATTTATGGAACAGACAGAAATTTGGCTTGCACCTGGAAGTGTATCTAAACTAGACGTCTAGATGATTTGGGGAAAAAAAAAAAAGCAAGTGATATTCCTTCCACATGCCTGTCTTCCTGCTCCTGCTTGCTTCTTTTTACTCAGTCACCCCCATCTCGCCTGTGCTGCTTTGGATTCGACCACCTAACTAAAGCAGACCAAAGAAAGGCAGCAAAAGCACTCCGTCACCAACTAGGGGTCTCAGAAGCAGATTTCAGCTAAACAAACTCAAACGGAGATGAAAATCCATGCCTATCTTGTTGCATTCCTGCAACTAAAATGTTGCAAGGTTACACCTAGAAAACTCGGCCATCCTGCTTTATCGTACATCCCTTCTAACCTTTAAATCTATTAACGGTGAAGCTGGCTGTCAATTCACAGACAGACCGATCTGCTCTGAGGCAGAACTAGCACTCACTCCATCACAGTGGCAGAGCACAGGCCCTGCTTCAGGGATAGAGCGACGCGAGCAAAGACGGCTCATGCGTTCCCAAATGCAAGGTGAACGTCTCCAGTGCAAGTAAAAATGGGTCCTCGTGAAGAACCCGTGTACGTGCAACGGATACCGTTTCCCTGTGCAACACCGTCAGAGCAGAGAGAACATTTCGAACTCCCAACAGTGCTACTGATTTGGCTCAGTCTGTGAACGCACCAAGTTTCCTTCATGTCATCCAGTTATTTTTGATACATAAACCTCTCCTGACTCACCAGACCTCTAAGCAAATCCAAGGAGTTACTTTCAGGAAGGCAGGGATTTTATTTACTCTTTCAGCGTCACTCAGTGTGCTTTCTAGGGGTACTGAGACTGTTACATTGCAAGAATCACATGCAGATGTATGTTTTCTTTTTCCCTTGCCTCTCCCAGCAGTATCTACAGCTTGTCCAGATTGTTTTTGACATCTGCTGCCTTTCAAAAAAGGAGCCTGTACGGAGAATTCGCACCCAGATTTTAATCTATAGTTAAAAGACAAGCTATCTCCAAAATTTCCTAGCATAGTTGCTGTACACACTGACCGAGAAAGCTTTCTGTCACGGTGACCGTCAGTCCTGTTGAACGTGCCTGAATCGAAAACCATAGTCCTGGCATCCTAAAAGACAAGCCAGCAAGGGGGAAGGTGAGGCCGGGGACGGGGGGGGAAGGATTTTAGTTGCAAGCTCACATCAGTATGTTTCTGAGGAAGGCAATTCTCCAGCATGAGCAGGCTCTGCCTTTCCAAACCCCCCCCCTCTCTGACACATTTTCTAAAACTTGGTAAAAATTCCCATCTGGAGCTGCTTGATGCTGCAGGTGTTTACACATGAATCTCCAAGAATGACAGGATCTTGATAGCCCTCAGCATAGGGTCATCTTCACATTGCAAAGTTCTTTCTTCTAGCACTTAGCCGGATGAAGAACACAGCTAGAAAGTCAGGAAGATACAACTGGAAAACAAACAGAAATGAGACAGAGATGGAAATAAAAACAAAAAAAAAAAAAAAAAAAGGAAGTTCAGCAGAAAGATGGTCTATGCCTTTCATCTGAGGACTAGACGTAATTTGGGGCAGTCCTAGGCCAGGTGCCTGCTCTGCACCTGGACCAGACCCACTCTAACAGCAGCTTAATATAACGCCTGCTGCCAGCGTTCGAGTACACTTGACCTACCGGATCTCTGCAGTTTAGGGAGGGGTTCTGTTTTCTTGGCATCGGTACGCACGAGTCAGTAAAAGAAGAGTGAGATTACAGCTCCTCATCATTCCTTTCTTTTTCCTTGTTAGTAAGTTAAATTATTACTGAGGGCAGGGGGGAGAAGTAATACCCGTATTACACCAGCTGGGAGAAACAGGCAGGTATGACGGAGCTTGCCTGTGTGAATTTATTGGATGGTCTCACATTATAGGTTCTCTCTCTCTAGAGGGCTTGAATTCATTCTGTTCCTGTAAGGCACATTTCATCTTGCTTTTGAGTTTCTTTACTTAGTTTCCTGAGAAGTCTCCAGAGTCCAAGAGGCCATTGGACCACAAGTCAAAAACGTCTCTATGGCTGCTACTTGATGTCGCAAGCTGTTCGTAATGGTACTTTACTGAAATCTCTCAAATTCTCAGGTGGGAGTTACAAATCAGACTTTAGGCTGGACAGTAAAGATCTAACTTGCCAGTGGTTTTACTCACATCACCAGTTCTCAGAAAGCTCAGAGGCTAAGATACCTCACCTCTACTTCAGAATCCCTGGGTCCTTGCAGGTGGAATGAAAGCCAGCAATATAGTTCCAGGTGACCAGCAGCTCTGGGAATCTGCTCACAAGTAATGCGAATTAGGCATCAGTACCTTTGCAAACTTCTGAAAACTTTCTTGCAATTAAAATTGTCAGTCAGGTAAGTTAGAGAAAAGAATTCCTGTGGAGGGCTTCCAAAGGAACAATGAGAGAATGTGAGGACCAAAACCAGCTTGGCCAGAATGGTCCCCGTGTACTTGGCCAAGGTAAAGCATATCATGGGGAACCTAGGCAAAGCACACTCTGTCTAGAAGCATTAAATATGCTCCAAAAGATTCATTAAATCTACAAGACAAGTTCCAAAGTGGAAATAGAGAATTAAGAAGAATGCTGAGGTGTAGCAAAGCTAATTTTGCTTAACCTCTAACAGATTTATGCTGGTTATAAAAAAAACCAAAAACAAGTAGGAATATTTAAAAACTGTTTGAACTACTCTGATTTGCAAGGATATGAAAGTTAGCTGAGTTCCAATGTTTTCTTCAATTAATAAGAAGAGAGCATTACATTAGAACTGCTTTATCAACCCATCTCATGGATGTCGTTAAGAGAATGGTTTCAGGGAGGAAACTATTGCTGTCTATAGAATGGAGAGGAGAGCCTGTGTGGGAGCACAGCTAATGCTTATGGTATTTAAGTGGAGCTGGGGCCAGCTCTGTTCTGACTAGAACCTCAGTTCCATTGGAAGGAATTGCCAAGTAAGCTTGCTAGCGAGAAATCTATAACAAAGGGTTCACAAATTCAGATAATTCTGACTGATGTATTATATAATTTTATTTACACCCCTTTATTTCTAAATATCTGTTCTCATTTTTTCCTTAAGTAAGATGCATTCTGAGGCATACAAATATTTTTTGATATGCTGCAAGGTAAAAAACAAGCTTGAAGCTGGGCAACTGTAACTTGCAGTAGCAGTGCTGGTAGGGCAGATAACTTGGGAGTCTATCAATCTTGGCAATGTTTCCCAGCCCTTCTTTATCTAAGAATGAACTGTTCTTGGATGGTTTCTCTAGGATACTAGCCATAAACAGAGCTTCTTTTTCCCCTCCCTTCAGCGTCTGGTTCACAGCCAAATTCAGGGTTGGGGTTGTTCTGGAATCTTGGGTTTTTTCTTCTCTCTTGAACAACACATATTGTAAAAAATGAAAGAAAATTCTCCCCCCAAATTTCTGGTTTTTCTACATCTATTCCTCTAACATGTAGTATCAACATGATGAAGTGTAGTAGTGTCATGTCTACACTGAGCAGAATTAACTGCTGTCTAGGTAATACAGCTCCTAGTTTGAATAATTCTAAAGTTTCAGAGATTGACTGAGTATCCTCAACAGGGTCAAAACTCAGACCTGCTTTTCTACAAAATACAAATCTGTCATCAGATCAACAAAACAATGAGTTCTTCAAGTCACACAGCAGGTGGAAGCAAAGGCCAGTGTATATCATGAAAGGATAGATCAAGGTCGAAGCGCTGATCAACAAAACAATGAGCTTCCCAAATCAGACAGCAGGTGGAACCAAACACCCTACCTTACAAGAGCCAACATGTTTAAGCACCTTAGTACTGAGAGGTCCTAAGTGTATCCCAAGAGGCAAAACTCTGTATCAGTAGCCACAGTGGCCCACAGAGTTAGTTTTCCTAACACTGAGAATTAGAAAGTAAATGGAATGCACTGTTTTCGATTTTAACTAGTGTCCCAATGATAGGTTCAGTAAAAGCAGCCTTCACCCACTGAAGCAGTGACATGCACCACCTGCCAAGCTACAATGCAAGATCAAGGTCGGCACGCTGCATTTCTTCTCCATGCGTGCCCTGAGTGATATTACTCACTTGTGTAGAGGGAACGACACTATTCTGACTGGGCATTGGTTTGTGTTCTTTTTGAAGGATGGCGAGGACACAATTTACAGAGACAACTACTCAGGCCCAAAACATCGCTTCTGCTTTCTCACACCTGATACCAAGGAGCAGATGACACCAGTGGTACTTAGCTGTATTCAGGACTCCTGTTGCTCCATGCGAAGACCATATCGAGTAAATACATCAAGCCAGTACTTCCTCCATCTTAAGTTTTACTTCACCAAAATTTCCATTGAAAAGAAGCCTGAATAAAGCAGTCCACGACTGGACGCTTTTCCTTTTCATGTTCTAATGATACCTTGCGGTTGCTGCTTCTGTGGTTTTGGGGGGCCAGGGGGTATTACCTGAATGGGAAAACCCCAGAAGTCTGGTGATTTCCTCCCTTTTCTCCTACTTTGAGTTTGGCACGATGGCTGGTAAGGACCCCGACAAGGTCCTGTCGGGAAAGCGAAGACGGGCCCTGGCGCAGGAGGAGCGCGGGGAAGGGACCGGCTGGCCCCCAGCAGGCCAGCGCGGCGGCTTTGACGCGGGTCTAACGCAACGCCGAGGTTGCTCCTGCCAAGAGTTCGGTGGAACCGTGGGCCACGGGAGCCGCCGCCGCAGCGGCCTGACCGGACCTGCTGCCGCCTCGGCGGGGCATGGCGGCCGGCGGCGTCCTCCGCGGAGCCGCCTTCGCCTCAGCTGCGCGGCGTCCCTCGCCGGGCC
>VZTL01062301.1:43103-59532 GCA_013400535.1 Scopus umbretta | reverse complement strand
CGGGGCGGCCGGGGCCGCTGGCCGGAGGGGCCGCGGGGGCTTTGGCCTGCTCGGGCGGCGGGCGGGGCCGCCGCGGGCGGGGGAGTTTGTTCCCTCAGCGCGCCCCGCGTTAATGCCCGGCCCGCCTCCAGGCCTGCGGGGTGAAGGCTGGGCTGAGCTGAGCTGCCCCGGCCCTCTCGGCCCTGCTCACGACCCCGAGATCTGGGAAGGGCTCGGCTTGCTTGGAGCCGGGACGGGTGAGCGCAGCTCGGCCGGCGACGGGGCCGCTGGGGGCCCTGCTTCCCCGGGGGAGGCGCGGGCAGGACTGCCGCGGTTGCCAGGCTCCGGAGTCGGGTCTCCACGTGGGAAAAACTCTGGCTTCGCCAGCCTACGTTGCTTCATTATTCTCTTTATTTTCCCAGGGCAGGTGACACATCCCGCAGGTCCCGTAAGGAGCCGTGCCGCTCTCGCGTTGGGCGGCTTCGTTGGCCCCGGGTGGCTCTGCCTGCTGCCGGGCAGCAGAAGCGAAGTGTTCTCTCATTCCACTCCCAACTTTTAGTGGAAGTCACTGTCTTGCATAATATTGATACTAAATACGTAGCGATTTAGATTAAGCCAGCTTCCTATCAGGAGCGTAGGCAGTTCTAACGTGCAAAAGTTGAATAAGCTGTGCAGAGGCTTATAGAGCAGCTAGTGATGAGGTGGATGGGAGTATGTGCACCCAGGTGTAAGACTTTAATCACCTCCGCTAGGGCATGTTATTTTATTTTTAACAGAGTCCTCCTGTTAAAAAGCTTCACTGAGGCTTGCTAATTTGTACCAGGATCTGGCATAACCACTCCTGAGCTGTCCAGACAGCTGGTGGCTGCCGTAGTGAGCTGCCAGTGCTACTGAAAGAGAAGAACAGTGCAGGAGACACCACATATTCGGAAGCATGATGAGATTATTACTTTTTGTCCAAACATAGACTGGAGACTGTCACTGAGTGATGCTGGACTGTAACTTTGCATTCTGCAGCAGTCAAGATGATATGTACAGCTGAGTTAGATGTGCAGTTTTGTATTTGTGCAAACTAAAAACCACTTGACTTCAGGACCATGCTTTGGATGTTGCCTTCCTTGACAACAGTAAAAGCTGCCCGTTGTATCTCATTTGGTAATTGCTGAATGGTTCATCACAGTGTCTGGCTAGTTTGGTTTTCATTTTAATGGAAAAGTAAGATTCTGTTGATGAATTTAGGAAAAAAATCACTCTGGGAGGTGGGGAAGATGGTGTGCTCTCCACAGTAACCAGAGTTCACATCTGACTTCTTTGAGCTCCCTTAAGAACTTTCAATGTCTAGTTGCAACATGTGATATCTCAATTTTCAGCTTGTCATGCAAGCAAGTTAATCCTTAACGAAGTTTAGCAAGAGTCTGTTGATAAGATACCTGTGATCTACTGTGAGTTGCATGTTTTAATCATTTGAGTTCATCTGGCATTTTGGAAGTTTTAATAGATCTTTCTTCCACGTTGGTAATTTCTGGTATCTCCACCACATTTTCTGTCAAGTCATCCTTTCGACTCTAAGTCAGAAGCATCTCTTAGAAAACTTCTGTTTCACCTCAGACTTGCAAATCCTTCTGTTGCTCTTTCTGAGGATGTGCTTCCCAGTTTGTATGCTTATTCTTACCCTGTTTGTATGTTCCATGCACCATTGTGTGGTTCATTGTCCTGATGTTTCACCAAACTCAGTATCTCTTCCCATGGTTTTGTTTCTCATCCTCTTCCTCTGTTTTCCCTTACTACCAAGAAGAATAAACCTTAAAAACATTTCAAAAGTCTGACCAGGGTAGGAACTCATAATCTGTTTCAGTCTGGGGTCTCTGATCCATGAAGATCATACAGCATCCATTACCTCTGTAATAATGCTGCTTATGTTTTTATTTTAAAGAGGGCCCGTATGGGATTTTTGCCGGAAGAGATGCATCCCGAGGTCTTGCCACTTTCTGCCTGGATAAGGAGGCTCTGAGGGATGACTATGATGACCTGTCTGATCTGAACGCTACACAGCAAGAGTCCTTGAGGGACTGGGAGTCACAATTCACTTGTAAGCAATTTTAAACCTATTTACAAAGAAGTAGCTAACTAGCGTGTAGTATGAGGGAAGCAATGGTTAAAAGGCTATTACCAGCTAAAAGCATCAGTCTGGAAACTTACTTTGAGTTAATACCTCAGTTTACTAAGTCTTACTAGAATGGCTGTTACTCAAAAGGATTAAGAGAAATGTCAGGTTTTCCTTCTCCATTCTCCCTCCCTCTGATCCTTACAGAACAGTAGGAGAGATGGAAGCACTCTGTCATAGGATAGGATCTATAAGACCACCCAAAAAGTTGACAGGAATTGGAAATTAAGAGCATGTTTTTGATTCAGTTAAGACCCCATCTATAGAGACAATTAGATTTTAATGCTCTGAAAAATGAAGCTCATGTCCCGTTCGGGTTCTCAGAAATGAGTAACATCTGAATTACAACTTCTTGTGTTAATTTTGAGTTTTGAAGACTGTTTAAACTAGGCCTTTTCCCCTTGGAGCTCTTGATAGAACTTTTTTTACTCTAAATAAGTTATTCTGCATGGCCTCGCTGGTGGCTTTGTCAGATTCACGGACAACTGTATCCAGCTGACTCTCTCCCCAGAAGGTGATCAGGAATGGGCAACTACCACCTCTGTGCTTGCAAGCAGCCTGGTCGTTACCGTGCCAGTGACGGCCTGCGTGGCAGAGGGAAAAAGGCAACTTGCACACTTGAGATGTTTGTTCTAAAATTAACAAGAAGTCACTTTCATAGTTGTCTTGGCTTTCTATGCTTAGTATTAGAAGTTTAAAAAAGGCAATTCTAACTGTTTTGCGTCGTGTGCCTCAATTTGCTGCTCAAAAAGAACTTCAAAGCACAGTTTTATGGAAATTGCTGTGTTGACCTTGTACCAGGGCATGCCCACTGGTATGATTTTTTTTTTGTTCCTCCTGTTGTGTATCTTGTTGATGAAAAATAATTTCTCCATATGTCATGATGCCTTTTAGGCAAATCAAAACCAAAGGGATTATTTCTACTCAGATAAGACAATTGTATCAGTTGTTAGTCTTGATTAATTTTTTTTATGTATATATATATACACACATACACACACACAAGATGGAAATTGCATATACAAAAAAGCAGTATAGTGGAAATCAACTGTTTTTTGTTTTTAAATCTAGCGTTCAGTATTAAAGATTTACTATCGCTAGCTAGAGCGGAGCTTTCCTCCACATAATGCCATTAGGACATCTCAGTCCTGACCTGATGTGCCCCTACTATTTTGGCGCCCTTCCTGTCTTAATCAAGACCGTTAATCATGCCACACTGAATGGCTGTTTTATTACGCTAACAAGTATGTCGCAGAAACCAGGAAAATGCTATCGAATACCTGACCTAAACTAGTGTTTCAATCTGGCGATTCAAGAGTCGGCCATCAGGACTGACAGTGAACTTCGCTCTTTTTGTTACTGTGTTTCCAGTAAATTTGGCACTTAGTTGCTTTAAATTCCTGTGAATTCTAACAGTGCTAGTCTGAAATACCTGTTGCCAGAGGCATCTTTTGCTGTGTTGAAGTTGACAGATGGACAACATAGCATAGCTCTCAGTTCTTACATGTATAGGATCTCGGCTTTTTTACATGTTCAAAAGGAGATAGAAGGCAGAGGCTTAGCTGCATAATCGGCTAACAGATTCGTCTTTATCTTTGGGAGAAAGGATCTCTTTTCTGTCCTATTGGATATTTTCAACATATATTACAAAAAACCCTTGAAAGCTGTGTACATGTGTGCTCGTACATATGTGCGTGTGTGTATACTACATAACGTAAATAGTCTAACAATGCCATTGGTTGAAAAACTAGCTTTGACATTGGCAAGAAAAATAATCTAATCCAGGATTCTGTTTCTTTAGCTGGATGAGTCCCTCAGTTTACATGTGTCTTTACATTCATCCATCTTTTGGCTTAGGCAATAGAAGGAGAATTATAGTTCATTCACTTTGCATGTTTTTTACACTTACTACAACATTAATAGTAGTTCAGGTAGTTGATTTCAGCTCTTCTCCTTCTCCCCAGTGTTTGGAATAAGTAGCTGAGAGCTGGTTTATTATAATGTAGGCATTTTGTTAATTCAGGAAACAGACATAGGAATTTAAAAAGGTACATCTTCAGGGCAGAATAATGACTTGGATTCTTTTTTTTTTCCCCCCCAGTTAAGTATCACTGTGTTGGTAAGCTGCTGAAGAAAGGGGAGGAACCCACTGTATACTCTGATGAAGAAGAAAAAGATGCCCAGGATGCAAAGAAAGACTAGAGAGTGCAGTGAGGAACCATCTGTTTTTGAATCGTAAAGGACCATTTGTAACATTCCACTTCTGTTTTACAAGTTGCAACAGCAGCAATGCTTACAAAAGGTCCAAAGTTACAGTGAACTGTTTCTTTTCAAAGGTTTCCTTTTCAAATTCAGCGGTAGACTACTAAAGGTCTAAGATCTGTCTTCCTTTAAACCTCCATAATTTGAAGTATGCACAAAAAATGTCTGTGCTAAAGTAAACTGCAATTTTGGCAATAAAGGACTATTACTGTTTTTCTTCTATCACCATTTAGTGCAGAGTAGGTTGAAGTCTAGTTTTTCATTAACAACCTAGCACTGTGGACACAAGCACAAGAGTAACTTCACACATGCAACACAAATTCCACTAAATCTTGTTTTGTGCTAGCTTCTGCAGGATCTGGGCCTGGGGTTGCAATTCCTTTAGAAAACAGACTATAATTTATGTGTCCATGAAGCATCATACTCATTTGTGGAGCAGTGAATTCAGTATTATGTAAGATAATTTGGCTTTTAAGGAGTTACATAGTGGCTTAACTTCTTTAAAACAAGGTAAGAATTTTTGAGGTTAAATCACTTTTAGATATTTCCAAAATTAATAAGGACTGATGAATTTGATGTATTCAGTCACGCATAATTATGCATGCATTAATATTCCTTGTTTACTTCTAAAGCACATCTGAAGCGTTACAAAGGTTTAGATACTGAGTGTAACTAGGCATCCCTAAAAACCAAGTACACTATTAAGCGTGAATCGACTGGACTACTATTCATTCACTTTTCCTCTTAGTAAGACTCTTCTGTGAATTTTAATGAAATAATATTAAACGGGGAAGATTAGCTGCTATTGATTCCTAAAAAAGACTTGCTGGTATGGCATGATTAACAAATGCCCTTGTACATGCAGCTCTAACTAGCAGAAAAACGTTACTGGTCAATGTAACTCATACTAAGTTTCCTGTACAAAATGAAGTCACACAAAATGAAGCCCTTTCAGTGTCGAGGCCTTTGTTGCTTTGGAAGGTTGCCATTAAAAGAAACGGCGCAATCTCATGCGTAACCAGCAAAGCTACACCTGGGGGACCTGACCTTTGAGTTGCTTTTTACTTATTTGCTCTTTTAGTTCACACCTGTGCGTAATTACTAGGTTTGTTCTGACTATGTAATCTGGTCTCCTATGAGAGGGAGCTGTGTAAATGGTTTTGACCAAGGAAAAATGTAAATGTGCTCCTTTATCATCCAAAATACTTCTGCAAGGCTTTTTCAGAAATTCCAAGGACATAACTAACAATTGTTGATCACTCATAAACATGTTTCTTGCCCAGGTGATTCTGCTTGGGTGCCTGTCTGGTACAGTGCCCTGTATTTAGTCTCTCTGGCTTGGCTGTTCGGCCAAGTTGTTTCCATTTGGCGACATGACCAAAACGATGAACGGAGTCCCAAGAGGGAAGGTGTAAACTAGGCAAAATTGTTGGGAAGTAGAGTGCATTGCACAACAGCAGCTTTCATAAACAACTTGACACAACATGTTAAAGTGCCTGAGACCATCCGTGGTGAGAAAAATGACTTTCCCTCAGTCCTAATGCTTTCTTTTGGTTACCCTGGGCCTTCAAATGAAGACTACAGTTGTTTGAGCCAGATAGCTCGCATAAAGTGGTACTGTTTGAACTACCTAATGAAGGTCTAGACACAAATGTAAATCTTGTCATGACCTTTGTGTTGCTGTTTTATTTTGAGACATTTATAATCTTTGCAAACTACTACTAATGGTTTACCTCAAATCAGAAATGTGCTTTTATTTGTTTAAGGCAGAAAATAAAATACTCTTGTGTAATGGTGGTGTTTGTTTTTATTTACTGCAACTGAATGTGATATTGAATCCTTTCCCCAACATTTCAAGTTGTATATTGTCTTTCTCCAATGTCTTATATTATCCAACACACAGTTTGAGTATATGTTCTAGCTGAATGCCTGTAAACATGGTTCTGTAGTATAATTTTTAATGGAATATTAAATATGGAACACGTTCGTCTTATATAATATACTTTGCTGTTGTAAAGACAGAGTTAGGCATAAAAGGGCCCAAGTAATTGTTAACACTGAACAAAAGCTGGAGCTTTGGAAGGCGGTCATGTAGTGGAACTAGGCTGTAACCTACCCTTCAATGGACCCAACCATCTGACTCTTAAGTTAGTCCATAACGTATCCTGAGGAACTGAAGACAATGTTAAGTATTAATCTGTACGTTACAACATGATGCATCACAAAGAATACTAATAATAAATAAAAACTACCCAGAAAACTGGCAGTGACAAAAGGCAAAGCTTAATGTTAAGCATCTGTGCCTCTTGGGAAGAAAGTTTATTACACTTTGGCAAGACCACTACTTTTTCGGAGAAAACAAAGAGGATTTATTATGAAAGGAGCAGCAGTGAGTCACAAAAGCAGTGGTTTCATGAAGCAGCAGGCACGGATTTTATTTAATTCTGCTGCAATGACTAAGCAAAACCAACCACACCAGGTAGCTTAACAGATTGTACATTAACCAAGTAGGACACAATGACCAACGCAGAGCAGAGACTGTGCGCAATCTCCCTCATCTGAAGTGTCCAACCACCCGTGACTTGTGCGTGTCACGCAGGCACACATGAGGAGCTCCAGGACAAATCAAAAGAATCGAGTAGCATCTCGTTTCCAACCAGTGCTGGCATGCTGTCAACTGCTTTGTAAAATTCAGATATTCTTTTATCTGGACTCTCCCTGCTCTTAATCATCTCTATTAGCTCTTACGCTGTTTCAGTTAAACAAAAAGTTCAGTAATGAATGCCTATGTTGAGAGTTACGTAAGGGGTTTTACAAAAGGTGAGGCGTTTCTATGCATTGCCCAGAATCTCTGGATTAAGAAGAAAGGGCTTTATACCATAGTTACATTATTCTTGTATTTCAAGCAGGTGGACTGATGTAGTAACAGGCATAGTGTATTTCTGCCTTAAAAACAGCCTGTAGGACTTTGACTTCAGCATTCAGCATGAGGTACAACCAACTGGCCGGGTATTTCTGGTAACAAGCTTAGTTCAGACAGCTCCCTGGAGAAGACTTCTGTTCTCACTCGCTCTATTAGGAGGCATTTTCATTAGTTCTGTACAAAAAGTCAGATTTGATTGCAAGATCTGCAGTCTCGGGGCCCTACTTCACACATGTCAGAGTAAACAGTGTTTCCATTAAAAAAAACAAAACCAAAAAACCAACCCAACCCAAACTTCTTGAGAAATGCCAGCTGAGTACAAGAGCACACGCCAGGCTCAAACTGAAAGGAGTGAAATTCTGCCAGCAATATTATACATTTCCAACGCTGAACTATATAAATGCTGCTTTTAATACCTCTATTAAACGTTCTAGCTGTCTAAACATTCTGTAACTTTGATACACGAGACATGGCATTTATAACTATTGAAATTTAATCCACAAAGCTATGTATTTTAAGTTTTAAAGCAAACTGTTATATGTATCTTTAAAGATTAGTCTTCAGGATAATAAAATTACACTGAACAGTCTAGCATATGAAAGGATGGGGCTCAAATTAAGTGTGTCGATGGGAAAAATGAAGAATTAATCTTGAAACACCTGAAAACAAATAGGAAACCCAAAAGTTCTGTTTCAGTAGGAAGATTACAATGGTGTCTCATATTTTAAAGTGCACACATTTTATTTACTAACAATGTTTTACACAGAAGGAGGACTCTGAGACAGAGGATTTGCTTTATCAATTTCAATCAATATAGGTGAATGCAAGAAGCAATTACAGAACTGGTGTATTTATTTGTTATTGAATAGTGTGCCAATGTGTTGATAAAACACTGGAAATTTACACCAATGGAAATCTTTAGTTCCTGCTCCCCCAGACTAACAAAAAGAAATACTTCCTCACCTGTCATCAAAAGGTCTGTCTCATAGGAAATGGGTACTTAGGCACACAGAACTATCTATAGGTTGACAGAGGGGGAAGTTTTGTCATCTTTAAGCTGCAAATATTGCATAGAGAAAAGCCACCCTTGGTATGACACATCAGTGCAACTGAAACATTTTACACAGACGACAGATACAATAGTTGATCCTCATTATAACTGTATAAAATACTAAAAAGGAGACTTAAGAGGGGCATAAATGTTCTCCAAAATAGTCAGAAAATATTTATGTCAAGAAAATAAGATCTTTTTAGATAAAAGTAACAGATTAACAGTACTTTGAGTAGCAATCATTTGTCATTCATGACCCTGAAAAGGCACTCAACATCTGAACAGAGAAGATTGATAAAAACTAGCTTAGAAGCCTGTAGGAATCACCAGTATTGAACACTGGGTCACAACCTATCTACCATGAACAATTACATTTTTTTAAATTACTATTTATTAGAGCAGAAGTTACAAACATGGGTAAGATTCCATGTAATGAAGGCAACATCATCACATTAACTTAGTATATTGACATATAATAAATAAAGCATACTAAAACGAAAGCTGAAATAATCAGTATATTAAACTTACGGTCCTCTACATCTTGCTAAGGGACTTTGCCCAAAAGCAACTGTGGCTGTCTTCTAAGTATAGCCAGCTGAATAAATATGGATATAACTCAAGCTCCTAGACTGCGTTTTCACATTTTTACCTACATGCAGCACAAATCTGACAACATTTGACAATTCCTCTGGAAATTACTTGTAAGCAAACTCATACTAAATAGCTATCTCACTGCATGTGCCTTCAAAAGGGCACATTTTGAAATCCTGTGAACGAATTTTCAACCTGCATATATATGGGGACTGTCAGCATGCTGACAAGCACTGTCCTTTCACTGTCTAACTTTCAGAGCTTTGCTTAAACAATCATTCAGATTCCTGGAAGCACTACATCTAGCAGGAGTTCAGTGAAATCTGTCCTCCCAAAGACCAGCAAGTTTTCAGAAACACCTCTAGTAGAATCATAAATAGAAAACAAGCATTTTTCCAGTGTGGGTTTTACAGAAGATGGGATTTTTTTCATCTCTGGAAATCTATTACTTCCCACAATCGAATATAAATGTACCCCACACCTTCCAGTCCCATCATTTTAACAATCTGTTTGAGGAAGTATTTCATATGCTTGCTCTAGGGTTTACATAGCTATGTTTTGGGTTTTTTTTCCAATGATTCATTATTACTAAATACTGTAACTTTGATATTTACATGGTTCCCTACATTTAATCAGAATATAACACTCGGAGATCTCAATGTTTAACATTTCAAATTCCTAGCAACTGGTCCATGAAAGTTTGTCTGGCCCTGGAGAAAGTTTTGGTCCTCTGTTATCCAAAAGGCAAACACAGATTCTGGTTTTGTGGCTTACTACACCAGTTAGATATTCTAACCAAAGGAATTACCTAAGCAAAAAAACCCCAGAATTTCATACACTTTTTAATGGTCAAAGGGCTTTCTTCTCCCACTTCTATATAAAAACTTCAGAGCTACTATATAGTAGCTGTTCAGCATCCTCTTCTGGGCTCTGCTCCACAGAAAGTATCTGAGCAGGGGTTTGTCTGAATTATCTCAAGAGGAAATAGAGGGCATCCTCTGACATCTGCATCCATCTCTCTTCTCAACATTAATTTCCTCTCATCTCCTGTAGATAGGTATATGAAAAAGTTACTTGAAATGAGTTTGCTGGGGGGCAGGGAAGGAAAGGGCATGGGGAGATAGCTGTAAGGTATCTGCCAACGAACTGAAAGCATAGTAAATTGTGAAAGGGCTGTGAGTAACAACAGCCAGAAATGTAGCAATCCTGTATGGAGATCAGATGACTACCTATATATAAATTCACTAACTTCAGACGGTACTTCCCACCCAGATGTACCACACAGTGAGTTGCCTAACAACGTTTTAGTTGTCTAAAGCATGTTGAGTTGTTAGCATGCATGTGGTTATTAACAGCGTAGCCACCTATCTGCGAATGCCCATGACAGATACTTTGCTGTCCGATTAAGCAAATACTGCTCTTCAACTGCAGCTGCGCGTAGCATTTCTGAGCTAAGCTGAACAAACCTTTAACTGCAGGAAGTCACACTCTTTTTTTACACTATGTTTATACTTTTTAAAACTGTTTTCGAAAACACTTACCATTCATCACCAAATACTGTAGCAGCTAACCTCACCTGCCAGAGACCTGTCAAATTCAGTCACCTCAGTTCTGGTGTCCCTCTTTCTCACCTGTCCTCTGGAGGGTCTCCTGAAGTGGCGAGCCATCATGAGGGGTAACATCTGGTGCTGCCATGGCAGTGTGAAGTGTCTTGAATTTCACTTTGTTGTGGAACATTTTCTTACATTTTCTTTGTATCTTTCTGAGCGACTCCAGCTGCATGCAGCTGTCCATCTCTGAAAAGCTACATTCATCAGGTAAAAGATTAGAAGAAAGCTTTTTTCGCTTTTTCTTCATTTTGCAAGCATTTCTCTCTTCTTCCCTGGATTGTCTCTCATTTTTCTGTCCTTCATGTCTTAATTTACTACTAGACCTCTTACACGACTTTTTAAGCCTATGTTCATACTGCCTCGGTGAGCCCTCATGGACAGAATTAGAACAGAAGCTACATTTGCTGCCTTCCTTCTCTTGACCTTCCAGAGGTACATTTTTAAGGTAAACCAGTAATTTTCTTTCCCCAGCTCTCGCAGGCAAGCACCCTTTATTACAATTGCTGTAAATTTCTTCACACCTTCTTTCTGTTCTCTTCATTGAGCCGCTACATACCTTTCTGAAGTACTCGGAATCACTGATCTCTTCCAACAAATTCTTTAATCTGCAAGCAGATCTACATGTCCTGTGTGGTACAGTACCTTTATCACTACCATCTTCTTGATTGAATTCCTTATCATGAGTAACAGCAGTGCAATCCAAACAATGATTCAGTCCAGCATGCGGTAAGTTACCAACAGTGAGTGAGTCATTCCTCTGCACTTGCAACTTTTTTGCACACCTACCCCCACAGGTCTTGTTTTCTAACACTGTGTCTGTCAACTCAAGTTCCCCAACACTGATCACTATTCTACAATTATCATCACTACTACAATTTCTCTTGTTGAAGTTTTGGATGGGACTCACTTCTCTGAAGTGCTGACCGTGCTTGTTAATCAAGCTGATGTCAAAATCACTAGCATCATCAGACACTACTCTCTTCCACCAGCACTTATTCGCAGTGTTTTTTGGCTCTAAGTAAACACGTGCATAGCGTGGTGTCTGATAGTAGTTTAGTAAATAATGGATGAATTCATCAGTCTCATAAACCTTCTGCTTTTTGCAACCATCTTCATTAGATACTGTCTGCGTGTGAACTACGTTCAATGTTGGGTAGTCTCTTTCATCAAGAGATTCGATGACCCTGCAGTCTTGCGTAACGGTAATCAGCAAAGATCCACAGCCAAAGGAGTTACACGCTTCTCTGCCAGGCAGTCCATCAGAAGTCAGGGCTGTAGAGGGATCATTTAAAATCGTCCTGACTATATGACAAGTAGATGCATGGAAGTTACTCACATCTCCTTCCTCACTACATAAGCTGCTACCTTTTTGGGTTAACGGGCACTTAAACTCTTCCTTACGTTTCACCTCGTTGTGTGTATGATAATGGGAGTCAATCAGTTCCTGATGTATGTCTTTTAATGCTGTTTCAGCAAAGGAATCGTCCTTTCTTACACCCAATGAAGGATCCACTTTTTGACTTGCCAACTGCGCAAAATCCTTCAAATAAAAAAATCAGGAAAATTATTATGTACATTTATTAAGTGCTACAAAGAGTGCTAAACCGCAAACTCATAAGCAAGCAGTCCCACAGTCAGAAGAATTATACAGGTGAGGGATAAGTTTGGCTTAGTTCAGAGCTCGATCGTACAATCTCATTATTCCTAAACTAGAACTACAAATATTTCATCATCTCAGAAAGCTGCATTCTCAATTAAATAAGAAAGTGGTCCTTTCAACCAAGTCTCTATCTCACTATAACTGCATAAGAAAATATTTATTCTTTGTTTGATCACAGCATCACAACAAGTAGTATTGCATGCAACAGTAAAATTCTACACTTTTGTAGATCTAGTATTTCATTTAGAATAAATTGCTTTGTTATACATTGTTTTAAATGGGTCCAGATACAACCAATCTAAAGCTTTCCAAGTGATGAAACCAAGAAAATAGAACTTTATTTGACACATCACCTTCATAACTAAGGCGGCCAATGTCAATTGTTATGCGGACCTAAAAGTCATGCAGAATGGCAAGGGCAGCCTCTGACTTCAACTCTTAGTAAATTATGGTCCTTTAGAAATCTTGAAGGATTGGGGAAAACATACACTTGTTAAAAGCTGCAAGCAAGTTTTTACTTAGCAAATAGTGAAGACAAAGCCATGTTAGCACCCCTGAGAAATGAAAACCCCTGTTTTCATTTAAAACCTTTTTTTAGCCCAAAGTGCTAAAATAAATCTCCAAATATTAATCTGTGTGCAAAACATTCAAATTTTTATCACTCCTCTGCTGATTTTCTCAAGACCTTAGCTGAATCAAACTAAAATAAAACTGAAATAAAACTGAAAGCCGCAAAAGAGAGGCTATTAGAAATGTAACTGGCATAATCCGTGTCAATTTAATTCTGTCACTTGCAGACCTGAGGCCAAAACAAGCAGAGATAGCATCATTTGCATCCCCGCCCCAAAACTCCTTGTTTGCAACGCTGGATCAAATCTAATAGAGCTGATACAGCCCTTCCAGCCCTCTTTTTACTCAGTAATGACAAGGCCTCGAACAAGCATCAAAAGCAAAGTTTCTGGGTGGAAACGCACTACCTTTGCTCTCAGGGTAAGGCTGAGAGCAGACTGTCACAAGCCTTAGACCTCAGGCCTTTTCAGTGTTCATTCAGTCCCAAGGCATTCTTCGGAATAGCATCAAGACATCAAATGCCTAGTGAATTATTCAAGCTCTAATAAATACCCTTCAAAATTTAAAATATGTTTTAAAATAGTCTTACTTTCACACGGTTTAACAGGACTGTAAGCAGTCTGACAGACTCCACTCTTCTCTGAGCTAGCAGGGATTTCCTTTCTTCCCATTCAGGCATATTCTCTGGCCACCGCTGTTCTTCAGCTGGTACCTTCTGCTGCTTTTGGGGATGTTTCTCATCTCCATCTATCTGCCTCTCTTCTCTCCTCTCGAGCTTAGCTTTCTTTTTTCTCTCTTGAACTTCTTTTCATCACCACGTCTTTTTCTAGGTAATTATCAATATGGGACAATTTAGATGATACTTGTTTTACATTTTGAGTCCTGGGGAATTGGATGCAAATCTTTGAAGTGCTAATAATAAGCAACCAGTCGCCAAGAATCCGCATGTGGCTAACAAGAAATCTTGTTTGTTAGAATAGCATGCTTAAAAAAAAACATGGCACATAGATGACATGCATCCAACTGATGCACATGTTTAGAAAGTTCTTTGTCTCTTCAAATGGCTTGCAATCTAGGGTTTTCTTTATAAGCACTGCCAAGATGACAGATTCACATCATCGTTTGTCTCCAAGGACACAACTAGAGACTGATCATTTGGATCTAATTCTTAAGTTAACAAATCTCCCCTACAGATTAGCACGAGGGTCCCATTTAAGAGATCTTACAAGACTATTTCCACTGTTCTAAAAATTAAAGTTGAAGCTGTGTGCTGGTTTGGGCTGGGGTAGAGTTCATTTTCTCCACAGCAGCTAGCACCGGTCCATGGTTTGGATCTGTGCTGGGAACGGCGCTGATCACAGAGGGATGTTCTGGTTCCTGCGGAGCAGCGCTCGCACAGAGCCAAGGCCTCGTCTGCCTCTCAGCCCACCCCAGCAGCGAGCAGGCTGGGGGCACACGGAGTCGGGAGGGGACACGGCCGGGACAGCTGACCCCGACTGCCCGAGGGATGTCCCACACCACACGGCGTCACGCTCCGCCTGTGGAGCTGGGGGAAGGAGGAGGAAAAAGGAGGGATGTTTGGAGTCATGGCTTTTGGTCTTCTCAAGTAACCATTGCGTGGGATTGAGCCCGGCTTTCCTGGGGATGGCTGAGCACCTGCCTGCCCACGGGAAGCACCCAATGAATCCCCTGGTTGGCTTTGCTTGCACACGTGGCTTTTGCTTTACCCATTAAACTGTCTTTATCTTAACCCGTGGGTTTTCTCACTTTTACCCTTACAACGAAGTGTTCACACAAATAAGTGTTTAAAAATATTTTTTTAAATGTATTTGAATAAGACAGTATTAACAATGGAAGCATAGTGATGTTTTCAGAGACCCAGCATTAAAGTTGCTATGCTCCCCATTTCAAGCGTTGAGTTTTTTTTAAGATATGAAGGTGTGTAACATGATTAATTACTCATGACAGTTTAGGATGCCATCCAAACACATTATCTACAGAATTAAAACTTCAATATAGTATTACTCATATAGAAAATTTAAGAACACTGCCCTAAAGATAACAACAATCAAAAAAAATAACATGTAAAAAGATCTAGAGGGAAAGGTGGAAAAGTGTTCATCTCTAGCTTTGGACCTTCCAGTCAACTCTGAGGCACCTAGAAATGTACGCCACATTAATTTTACTTCAGGGCATAAAGACATTCATTTGTGATGTTGCAGCATAGAGCAATATAAAAAGCCCACATGCAGAATCTTAAGCAATCCAGCCTCAAAGCAATTTGAGAGCAACAGCTCTCCGATTTCACTCCAGGCCCACAGAATCATAGAATAATCCGATCTGAAAGAGACATCGGGATGTCTCTAGTCCAACCTTTCTCGTAACGCAGACCCCTCCATCTGATGCCTTACACACAGCATTATCATGATGCTTTTCTTTCTGACAGAAACACATAAATTAAAAACTACATAGTATTGCTTCAAAGCCTGGATTTTTACAGTATCCAGTCTTCCTGGATTTTACTTGGTATGAGATAGCGTAACAAATCTCAAGAAAATGGGACATTCTCTAAAGATACACTCTCACCTTTCAACCCCCTCTCTTTTTTTCCCCCTTTTCCGAACGTGCTCCTGTTCTTGCAGCTTTAGTCTTGCCAAGCTTCTCTTTCTTATGGCTCCTTCACTAAAATGTCTGGCTGTATCAAAAGTCACCTGTCACAGAAGAAGCAGAATCAGACTTAGCAGTCCAGTTTGCCGTGTATTTGTACAAACACTGACAACCTGTTGAGCAAATGAGACACCCCGGGTGACTACCAAACACCACAACAGTCGTGAGAATCTCTCTCTCTACCCTGGCATACTAGAACACCTCTTCTAAAGTTCACGCTGGGTCGTCAGTCAAGTTCAAACACCCCACTCGCAAGTGACTCTTCCTGCCGTGACATCAGGGGCTTACGGTCTGACATCATACCTTTGGCCAAACTCATTCCTGGCATGCTCTCCTGGGGACCCAAAGTTCAGTACGTTCAGCAGAGCATTCCTAGCCGCAGGATTCGTGCAGTTCTGCCAAACCTAGAGTTCGCTGACTCTTAGAGCAACATCTTTTGGATCAAATGCTTGCTTGCTTAAAAATTGATGAATTCTGATGCGTGCTGCATTTAATCAGCTTCAAAAGCCCAGACATGAGCACGTTAAACGAAAACACTCAAGCAAATTGCATCAAGGTCTACCTACGCCGAATGCAAGAGCAGCTATGAGCAAATGGCAATGTAGCAAGCGCATGTATCGATGCATCAGGTAGGGGAAAGCGTTTACCAGAAAGAGTCACTTGGAGAAGTTTAAACAAGAGGTTGAAGCAGCTTTTCAACAGACAGGGCTACTTTATTCAGCTCGCTCTGCGCAAAATTCGGTGAAGAGCGGAGACGATCAGCAGGGCCGCTGCTGCTCACGCAGCCATCGCAGCCGAGAGGGCGTCCTGAAGGTAAGGCTCCCAGCGCCGCGCGTTTTGCGGTGGGGATGAAGAAACCCACGAGGCAGCCCCGGCTCCACGGACGCGGGGGCCGCAAGGCCGCGGTCCCCCCGCTCAGCGGGACGGTGCCCGAGCGCGGGCGGGACCAGCC
>VZTL01062301.1:16433-34086 GCA_013400535.1 Scopus umbretta | reverse complement strand
CCAGCCTTTTTTTTTGTTTTTGGGCTTTTGTTTTTTTCTTTTTTTTTTTTTTTTTTTTTTTTTTTTGTAATTAAAGTCAGCTGTGTGCATGGTAGGCACTTGACATTTCCGCCCAGCTGGCCGATGGGTTATTCCAGTTCGTGGGCTCATGCTGGGTGGGAAGAAACATGGGCCCAGCCCGCGCTGGCCAATCCGGCCCGCTGCGGCTCTCGCCCGGGCTGACGCTGTGCAGCCTGCTGGGGTTTGTCATTCCTCTGCCTGAGCGAGAGTCATCCTCCCAGCTCTGCCTGCGCCTTCCAGGAAACGATAGACGGAGCGACGCTGGAGCCGGGCAGCTTTGTTGTGTCCTTCTGCTTGTAATGCACGCGGTGGTCAAGCACGGGAGGGATAATGGCAGTGGGAAAGCGGGAGCAGTGATTTAAATGTAAGTTAAAGTTCCAGAAGAGTCAGTGCATCGCACCAGTGTAAGCCAGTTGATTTTGAGCAAACTAACTTCAGTTGTTTGGTCAGCTTGAAACAGTGTATTCCCTTTGCAAGGCTATAGTTTGTCTCTAGTTTGCACAGGGTGTTCTTTTGAATTACAAGCAGAAGTAGGCTACCGGGAAATTAAATAAAAGCTGCCCACGCATATTTCTGGGGCATTATTTGAGGTTTTTTTAACGTATTTTCTAGTGAAAGAACGGTGCGTATAAAGGCAAGAAACACAAAAAGAGAAACGTTACGTGGTAACTGAAGCAGATAGTAAATTTAACTGAAGTAAATAGTAAATGTGCCAATTGCAGAAGGACCTGGGCTGAGCAGAGCCAACAGCCGCAGGACCGGCGGTGCGGGGGGAGCTGTCTGGGGAAAGGGGGGGTTAGCTGACTCTGCACTCCGTCTGCGGTTACTGTGCACAGCCTCTGTCTTTCCACGGCAGTTTTAAATGTTATCTGGGTAGTGCCCTCCCCACGCATTTGTGCACGCACAGGAAAATCAGGCTGTGTTGCTTTAGGGGCTGTACAAGACACGTAGGAGGAAACGTTTGCGCCCTTTCGCTTCTGCTTGACTAGTCTTTCTGCCCTGGACTCTCTCCAAGGGCACAAGACAAACAGATGCAGAGATCTGTCATGCAGCAGAAGGTGCACACTCATGTGAAAAAACATCAACTGAGCAAGCAATGACTTGTAAATCTTTGAAAATTATTTTTTTCTGGATATGGTAACAGTGTGTAGTTTAAATGGAAATCTGCTGTTTAAGGTAGTTTAGTTAATGCTTCCAAAATAGAATAATAAGTTTCTCTGCCTCCAGCTAAGATTCTCCTCTTAAGTCTTTTTACTTGCTTCTTGCTGCCTCCATGACACTTCTCCCTGATGTAGGAGTACCCTGTGTATATAGAAAAGTCCTTCTGTGCATCACAAATGCATGAGTTGTAGGTTAGCCTTTAAAACTCTGTGCTTCTGTTTCAAAATTTCAAGTTTAAACTTAACCTCCTGAGCATAATAGTGCCTGGACACAAGTCTTCTCTAGAGAAGTATCTCTGTGGACCTTTCTGTCCCAACATAAGCAACAGAGGAAGGTTCAGTTGTTCTCACAAAGCCTGTGATGATGTTCTCTGCGTGTTTCTTCTTACGTGATAACTTTGGCTGGGGGGTTGGACCAACGTCTCTAACTGATGACTGACAATCAGAGAATTTGTTGCAGACATCTTTTAAGTCATGGTAACTTTAACCCTGTAGATGGAAATATAAATGAGGATTTTTGTGGTCAAAAATTACTTTAAAAGTCTCTTGCAAAGCAAACAAGTAAATGGTTTGAACAATTAGTCAATTATGGAGGACTCCTTGCACTCTACTGTGGCGTTTCACCAGCTATATTAGGTAAAATAATAACAGGGAAAATCACCTCATTGCACATTGTTTACTGCAGCTATGCAGTGCATTCGTTTGCTCACTTCATTTCAAAAGAAAATAGTAATGTTGTTCTGTAGGAGATATTACAAGTCAATCCTAATTAGGAACAATTAGTCTCCATATCTTCTTCATTTCATAAGATTTTTTTCATTGTTGAATCAGTGCTCTGGACCTCCAGCATGGTACCACAGCTCAAGCTATGTGAGCTTAGTCTGTGCTGGGAACTGTGGTGCTGGTAGAGCTATGCGAGCTGCCTCTAAAAATGCTCTTTCAGGTACTGGAAATATTTTAGTTCAGTAACACTAAAATCGAAGCAAACTGCATTTGCAGAGTTCTATATTGCAGTCCCTGACTTAGTTGTTAACTATAACTTTTGCATTTCTGCACTTCTGTGCGGCATGGATTTACCCCAAATCTCTTTGGGCTCTTAGGTGCGTTTTTTGGACTCTGCTCATGTTTGCCCATTCACATGTTCTGTTTCACAGAGGTTCTGATGCTTGTGTGGTGTTAGATATAGTAAGGTTTTGAATTAAATACGTGTTAAACTTTCAAATCCCGCTGCTGCTTGTGGGCAGAAGAACAATTACATCAAGAATAATCTGCCTAATTTTTCATGTGTTTTGTTCATACTGTCATTAATAGTATCATTTTGGTGTGTTTACTCTAGACTTGTAATACTTTTCACGGATGAGTTGGGTCATATTTCCCACTGGAGAGCCATCATGGCAGGAAGTCTGGCTGGCATGGTTGCAACCATCGTGACTTACCCCACTGATGTAATTAAAACACGTCTCATTGTGCAGAACCGACTGGAACCATCTTACGAAGGAATTCTTCATGCTTTTTACAAAATTTATCATCAAGAAGGACTCCTTGCGCTCTACCGTGGCGTTTCACCAGCTATATTAGGTAAAATAATAACAGGGAAAATCACCTCATTGCACATTGTTTACTGCAGCTATGCAGTGCATTCGTTTGCTCACTTCATTTCAAAAGAAAATAGTAATGTTGTTCTGTAGAAGGTGTTACAAGGCATAACAGTACTGATTACCTCTGCTGCAGCTTTATTGCTTCAAATGATGACCAAGCGTGTAGCATTTTATGTATGATTAAGTGATCAACAGAATACTATTTTCCTTCTTTTATAGACAATCTAGTTGTGCTCGGATGCAAGATTTCCACCATTTGACTCTTAAAAAAAAAAAAAAAAAAAAAAACAAAAACAAAAAACAAACCTACACACACACTTCCTAATTCCTACCTAGGTGTGAGTGTCTCCCTAGCTGTTCAGTGGAACCAGTATGAGCAGTAACGTATAACTGATGCAAAAAGTGAAGATTAGTGATATTCTCCCTTTCCATGAAATTACTTTTAATTACTTATTTACTCTCTATAGTTTTTTAAAATGCCATTTGAGTCCACTTTTTCACAATATGACATTATAAAAATGCATAATAATAATATATAATCCCACTGTAAAATTGATGAGAGCATGAAACAAGCAAGAGAGGACAGAAGTATCCCTCATCAGCTTGACTGAAGAGGCAACTCTCTTTACTGGTACAACTGCTAGGGTTGGGTTGGCCTGGAGAAAAAGCTTGTCACAAAAGAGATAACCTGCAGAAAGAGCTGACCTGTCATGAGACTAAAGCAGTTAATGATTCTGACAACACGCACATTTTAATATGTAAATATATGACCCCAGCAGCACATCTAGATGCCACAGTATGGGTGTTTGGTGGTAAACCAGTGACTAAAAAGTAAAGTTCTTCAAAATATTGATCTGGTCTGAGCAATGCAAGGTGTAAACTGGCAGTGGCTTATCCCATCTTTCCAGGTTATGTGACGAGCGGCTGTTTTCTTAGCATACAGTGTGTTGATGTAAACCTGTCCCGTTTGCTTTCTAGGTGCTGTCCCATTTTCTGCAGGCTCATTCTTTGTTTACATCAATCTGGACAAAATCTGGCGAGAACCTGTAGTTCATTTCACTCCTCTTCAGAACTTCGTAAATGGCTGTGTCGCAGCAGGTGTGGCACAGACACTTTCTTTCCCCTTTGAGACTGTCAAGAGGAAGATGCAGGTACAGAGCATTCATGTTACTTGTACTTCCTTATGGGTGCTCGTTGCAGGTGCCTGGGACAAGACTACCCAGATGATCATGAGTGCCACTTTGTTTCTCGTATCAGAAGGCTACAGACACTTTGGTTTAGGGTGGTTGGGTTTTGGTGGGCTTTTGGTTGGTTGTTGATTTTTCAGACTGAAAATTATTGTTACAAGTGTGTTGTTGCACTTTTAAGGTGGGTTCAAGTACTATCATGGGATATATATATACTCCCAGACTCTGTGTCTTTAGCTTTATTTCTTTTCTTTTTTGTAGTAATTCCATCAAATTCTCACAGTTCAGCATTGGCAAATCTGTAGTTAAATGCAGGCATTCCCCTTAGTGGTAGGCAGAATGAATGAGATCCATGTAATTTTCAGAGCATGTGTGTCTTACATTTATGCCTGACCTACATACTGGCAGCCACAAGGAACTTGCACATCAGGTGTTAAGTCTGAAGGGTCAGAACTATCCTCATTCTTATTTCTGACTCCCCTGGTTAACAAATGACTTCCCAGGTGCTGGTGCTGCTGCTTTCCTGGAGCATCAGCACCGCAAGAGTTACTATATCATTTTATATTATATTGTTGATCTTTTCGCCTGAAAGTTTAGTAATAATGATCTAGGGGGGAAAAATAAAAAATAATACTAATAAAAAAAAAAACCAAAACACAAAACAACCACTACCCCACAGCTTCTGTCTCACTGACATAATTAATTTGATTATGTTGACTTTTCAGTAGAACTTCATCAGTAGAGTGACAGTGAATAGCTGTCATCATCTGGTGGCTCTCTAGCTGGGGCATATGAGTTTGTTCTTTCGGCCTAGTTCATGTGACTGCAGATTTATGGGAAGCTTTTGTGATCTTATAAAAAAAGCAGTTATCTGGTGTGGCAGCATTATATAGGTCCCCGTCCCCCTCATCAAGCGGTAGCCTGGTTGGTAAGTCACAAGCTAGCAAAAGGTCAGTGAAACTGTGAATTCCCCTATCCTGCTTCCCAAGTTCCCTTTTTCAGACAGGGCTCAGATCCAGTGGCCTGTGGCACAGAAGCCTTTGTTGCCATCTCTCCATCTTGTAACAGAGGACCTCAGCATGAGAAGTAATGTCTCATGCGGCTGATGTGTCCAGAAGTCCAGCTTTAAGTTGAGCCCTTTTATCAGGTATCTCATAAAATGTCTCAGGTGAGAAAGCGATTCAGAGCATGAAAACTTGTTTTTCCAGCTGTATCAGTGGCTCTAAGAAAAGCAATTACTCCTTACAAGTCCTCTTTTCCTTTATATCCTTAGGCTCACAGCAATACCATTGCCCTAAAGAATAAAGAGAGGCATTTACTGTGCTGTTTCCCTTTTAGTATTTTCTGTTGATACATCAGTTTCTTGAACATTCAGTTTTGTAATTAGTTCAAAAGTAACTTTCAGTTGTAAGGGGTGTGATGTTAAGTTCTGTGTCAAACTTTGTCTTGACAGGCAAGCAGAGAAGTGGAACAGGCCCATCTTTCATTTTCCTGCCACTAGGCTGTACTCTTTCACCAAAGGGATGCTTAAAACATCTGATTGGCACTTCTACAAATAAGAAGGGAACTGGATTTATTGCCTAAATATGTAGGAAGTGGATATAGCTAAAAATGTTTTGGATGGAAAAAAGGCTCAACAACAGAGAGGGGTGGTTTTTTTCCTCAGAGATGCATTGCAACAACTCACTAGTGATTTTTCCAAGCTTAGAGAAACATCTCCTGTTCAGTGATTTATTCTGAAGGCATGGGAGAAGGCAAAGGTGTTTCAGAAGAAGTAGCTGCCTAGGTGTGAAAGCCCATCATTTGTTTGGTACTGGAAGTATGGCCCTGCTTTGCAGGGATCAGCTCTGCTTTGTGCATACTTGCTGGCCTGTTCAGGTTGCAAGGTGGTGGCCAGAAGAGACAAATGTGTAGGACAGCACCAGAAAAGGTATGGTGCAAAGGGACCTAGAAAGGGGGAGAATAAAGAAGGGGAAAAAAGAGCTTCATGACACTTCAGTGTTCTATGGAAAACAGGGGAGCAGATAGTTCTGATCGCAGTTTTTCTGAGATGTCATATTCTGATGAGCCTCCATGCAGTGATTCACCTTTCTAGCTGATGGAAAGAGGGATGTACCAGAGCCTTCAGGTACCCCCGGGCCTGGTGTGAGTGCTCTGCAGTGCACGTAGGGAAATGCTGCCATAGTTTTGAAGCAGTGAACACCGGTTTCATGTACGAAGAGGGAACCCAGCATATTGCAGAGGTCAGTATCAGATTCCTCTTCCTTCCTTTCTGTCCCACTGATCTGACAGATGGAGGTAGTATATTGCCAAAGAAGAATTTTCCAGTGAACATGTTGATGATGGGGAACCAGGAAGTTATAAGGCAGTCTCAGGAGCCTCAAAAACTGAGAAACTAGGACACAAGGCTGTCTTCTCTGATTCTGGGATGGAGTACAAGCCTGAGACCAGAATATCCTGTTCAGATCTTTATCTGACATGGTAGGCAGTCTTGGAAGAGTTAGCTCCGTCCATCTCCTCATCTAGACAACGCTTGGTTTGTTTGCACAGATTAGAAAATGAATTCTGCTATGGGAGGAAGGATGAGGTGTTATTTTTAATCTCAGTCATAATAATTCTGTTTCATCCTTTCTCGTGTTACGTATCTGAATCCTACACTTCTGACATCGGCAGCTTCTGTCACTGACGTCTGTGGGAGTAGGAGCTGACTGTTAGGGAAGAATTCTTCCTCTGTGTTTTGGTGATAATTTACGATGTCAGATTTGCTCTGTAACCATGGCTTCTTCCCCCTCTGCTATTAGAATTATCTTCATCATGTTTTGTTTTTACAAAGATGCTGTGTTTGCTAAATATACTTTAATGTTTTTCTTAAAAGATATGTTAATTAATGTGAGTGAGTCTTACTGAATATGTAAGTCCTCTATGTTGTGCTTATCCTAATTTTATTCCTTTGTCTTCCTTTTTCACTTTCCTCCTGATGGGCATGTTAGAGAATGAAGAGGTACTGTATGCATGTTTCGGCATGGAAATACGGCTTTTGTTGTGCATCTGTAGGAGGGGATTAATGAAGGAGAGGGTTATTCAAAGGGATGTTCCATATCAAATGCTTTCCTGGCTCCCTCTTCTGCTGTATCAGTTTCTGAACAAAAACTTACTGCTCTTTCTATCCTTCGGACTGTTATTCTTGGCTTTCCTTCCTTACCTCACAATATCATGTTCTTTGTTAAATCCAGTATCTAAGTGATATTCAAGTACTGCACTTTTACCTTGCAGACTTGCATACAAGAACACTTCTTTTCTTTTTCTATTTTTGTTTACCTTAAGCAGGGAAATACCTGCCTATGAATGAGTCTGGGTGTAAGGGAAGCACTGGTAATATGTTTCCACTTCCCCACATCATCTTTTTGCCTATGATGACCTTCATAAGTGCGTATTGGACTGAGCTCTGTCATTTCGGTAAGGAAAGATGATTTTAGAGCTGTTATATGCCATACAGAAGATTATTATTAGAACGATACTGATCCCAGGCTATGTGTAGAACACGTATCTGTAAACATGCAAAGGGTCAGCGCAAACCTAATACCCAAGTTTGGCACTTCCCTCTGTGCACATAACCTTCAGAAGTAGGCTCAGATAGTCCTGTGTTGCTGGCATTTCTCAGCCTTAGTTCCAAATTGACCTGTGACTTTGGTAGTCTTGTTAGGCAAAATGCACAAAGATGACCCCAGCGTTTCACAGATACTCCATCAACTCCCCACCTGTTTACATGAACAAACTTTGCATGGTTTGCAGAAGCTCAGTCCTGTCACCATATTTTGATGGTATAATTTGTTTTAATTACTGTGACTAAAACTTGCTGAAACTCTCCTTTGCCTGTAAACACTACTCAGATACATCTTTACTATCAAACCCTTGTAAATTAGAATAAGCATACTTTTAGCATACTGCAGGATTCAGCACATTTCTGGTATTGACTGCACAGCAACCTCAAGTTGTGAGGACATCTCTCCAGGGAAAGCATTGCTCAGTAGTGATCTTTTTGTTTTAAAATCCAGGCTTTGAATTCCCTCCACTGCCATAAACAAACAGGCTCACTGTTCCTGGTTAGTGTAGACTGTTGCCATTCATCGCCCAAGAAGTAGCCTCTTTTCAATGACAAAAGTGAATCAATTAGGCCTCCGCTGCCTATAAATCTGCAATGGGACTTTTTTTTTGAGGAAATGGAAATCTGTTGTAAATTATGTAATTGCTATGAGTTTGCAGTAACCTGGAGAAAACTAAGCAGTCATTCCCTTTGTGAGGTAGTCTGTTTAAAGTAAATGCAATCTTGTGCCCTCTTGGGACATATCTAGTCTGAAGTCAGTTAAAGGAGATACTGAAGTCTCTCTTTAAAAGTAGTACTGTTATTTAAGCATTTATTTAAAAGTAGTCCCCTAACTATGTTCCTTGCGTGGTAAAAGTCAGTCTAGCAAAAACCCAGTGGCTGGGTTATAAACAAAGCTTTGGAAAACAAAATTGTAAATGTTTGTTAGAAAAGCACCTTCTTCCTGCTGAAATGAGGAGACGGCGCTCCTGTGTTGCTTAAACATGAGTAACTTGCAAAGAGTGCTCTGTCGTTGGAGATGGTCACTGGTGCTGGCATGGCAGCCTCGGAAAGCTCTCAAGCTGTGGTGTCCCTGCTGATTGTGGGATCTGTGTTCCTGTCAGCTGGGAATATGAAAGTTATTGGAGTCGTGACCTAGTTTAAAAATAAGAAATCCTTTTGGGGTCGTGTGGTTCACACGACATCTCAAAAGCATACGTGCTCTGAGACTTTGTGCAGGAGACCCTTTAATAGTGAACATCATGGGAGCCTGAGCCTTGAAAATTTTCAGAGATGGAGCCATTTGACCGCACAGAGTGGCAAATAAGGAGCAATAGCACTACTTTTAGTCTTGATCTCCTGTGGAAGTAAGGCTTGTATGGTTGCTAGCTGTCTGCCCTTGCCCCCAGTAACTTTTTGATCCTGCTGTCCAACTTCAGCTAAACTCGACAGAGGAGTGGAGGTTTCAGAGATATTAACTTCCTTCAAGTTGTGTGAAAACAAGTGCACAGATAGAGACGAAACTCCAAAAATATTTCATCTGAGGGGGAGGCTGCAGTGTGAGTTTTTACTTTTCTTACTTCTCCCTGTGATCTCATGCTCCCCTTCTCCTTGCTGCTGGGATTCAGGCATCAGCTGGGACCCCATGCCCTGGGTGGTACTTGAACTTGGGACCAGCCTGGCTCCTCCGATTATTAGCAAATAGGTAATAGACATCACATTCTGGTTTTGGTAAAATCCCTTCCTTCCTTCTCTTTTTCCATATGTCTAAATGCTTTGAGCTACCAGCATTTTTTATTGTTTCGTTCATGTTGTTATAAAGGTATCTTACACCGCTTTCTGTGAGGCTGTTGCAGAATAGTGCCCTACTGCTTTGGGAAGCAGTTGGTGCAGTAAATGGTTGAGACAATGCCTGAAAAAAGCTACTGCGCGGAACATGGGCTTTGCCTTCTGTAACAGCCTAGATCAGCTTTTGTGAATCTGAACAAACCTTGGAAGCGTTTCTCTTAGATCCCCAGACTTCCACAGGAGAGAATCATGAAGACTGACTGCCTGTGAAGTTGAAACACTGAACAGTGCCAGTGGAAAAACTGGATAAGAGGGAAAAATCATAATTCAGGAATCAGAAGCAGGACAGGGTAGATCTAACACTGAGGTCTGCCTTGTGACAGCTTGTGCTATGTCTAGTGGTCTTTAACCCTGTTCATCCAAGGACCTGTGGTGTGATAAGTATGTAATACTCGCTCTGAAGTGGATTACAGTGGTAGCTTAGCACTGCAGCACAGTGGTGTGACGAAGAAAGGCAGGAAAATGCACTGTACTCATTTGAAGTGCAGGAAGCCTGAGGGAGGGCAGAATGCAATTCTCTCCGAATGATTTTCCCAGACACTGAAGTGGCCACCACACTCCCAGTCCTAGATTTGGTAGTGCCAGCTGAGCGTGGCCACCGGCCTCGTACAGCCTCCGCAGCTCTGTGATCAGTGTGGTATGAGCAAGAGCTCTCTAATCTGCTTTGGGGGAATCGGATGGGTTAACTCAGCCCACCTTCTTAAAGTCGGTAAGCTCACCCAGCTGACGGGGCCTGACAGGGGTTAGGGTATGCTGCTGCACGCACACAACTATTACAGCTGTAATTTTCAGCAGGGGGACAGTAATGTCTCCAGAGTCACAGCTATCACTGTTACCCCTAACATGGGTACTCTTGTATCAGTTACACAGGAGAGCCATGTATCCATCTGCCTGTGCTTAGAATGATGTGTCTGTGACATGTAAGGTGATTTATGCAAAATACTCCATAAACAGGAGGTAAAACTTGATGGAGGTAAAACTTGATGGACACTCTCTTCTTTGATATCTGATTTATTTTTATTTGGTGTAATTCCTTACCTCATCCACATAAGGCCAATGGAAATATGTCCTCTGTAAAGTCCCAAACCTGTAAAACGTTAATTTTCTCCACGCTTCCTACACAGACAGCAGGCAGTACGGGAACTAGGGTTGCTATTCACTGTGTGAGGTGTGGGACCAAGCTAGTCTGCCTAAGGGTTTGCACCATTAAATACACTAGTGCTAATGTGCATGAAAATGGTGCACCCATTTGTAAGGATTTAGCTGAACCATCACGAGGTGTTCGGAAACTACCCAGATGTGTCCATGCAAGGGGTTTGCACTGCCTTGGGGGGAAAAAAAAAAAAAAAAAGACCTTTATATTCCATATCAAAGATTTCTTCATACTGCAGGTGTTAAAAGCAGGGAAAGCTTAGGTTCAGTAGCAAAGGAGGGATCCTGCAACAAACTGTGGAGCCTCAGGGTACAACAGGCCTGGCAATAATTTATTTAAAGCTAAGAGTCAAACTTTTGAGCAAGCCGTAAACTGTTTTGCTCATTCGGTGCCGTTGATCTCTGAAAGGTGAGACAATTTGGCCCCAGTTCAGGTTACAGAGGAAAGGACAACATGTTTCTAGAGTGCAGGAAGCTGGAGGTCAGCTGCTCCGCTGTGCTGCTCTGGGACCGATTGCCTCCCAACAGCTTGTCAGCATTTACCTTCCTACGTGCCCGAATACCTTGGGTGGACTTTAGCCAGGAGTAAGTCAGCACTACCAAACCACCGACACAGAAAAGAGCAGCTCAAGAGCATGTATGCCTTTCCCCCCAATATTAATACTTATTTACATTTTAATTCTTTCTGATTTGAGTAGAATGAAATTGAAATTTCTGTTGACTGTAGTGGCATTAGCTTGAATGAAAATGCAATCTTTGTCCTTCAGTTTCCTTGGAACTACAGTTACGCTTGCCTCTTGCATGTGTCCTTATTAACCCAGACTGCAAAGACTTCTTATTTTAGCTTCCAGATTAAGAGCATGAACTCTTGAGCTGTGTTGTGAAGTGCCTTCCCGTGCCTTTTTTTTTTTTTTTCCAAATTGATCAGAAGTGTAGGACACCTGAATCTGTTGAAAATAAATAAATAACAAGCAATTTTACTGTATATGCCATCACAATAGCATACCACCTGTGGCAGCTATTCACTGTTAGTTGATCTGTCGTACTCTGTGCCAACAATACTACATACTCAGAAAATAACTAGCAAATCTTTGTACCAACAAACTTTACGAACCAGGAAGGGGGGGGGGGGGGGGGGGGGAAGTACATGAATTGAGAGAGAAGTATTTCCAAATAGTCTCTGATATGTGTAACTTCAGATAGTTGCAAACCAAAATGTCCTAAAGTGCAAGTGGGAATTTTGTATCTGCGCAGCTCTGGGCACAGGCTCAAGTGGCCGAACCACCACGTCTGCCATTTCCTGACCCGGTGGTCTCTGCTTGGTTCCCGTGTGGCTACCCTAGGCCTTGGAAAGAGTCAAGTGATTGATCGTTTGATGGGCATGGTTCCCACTGCAGCTGCAGTGAGCTACATCCATCCTTCAGTCCTAAGAGGAAGGGAGGAGGAGGAGAGGGGCTGGGGGAGATCACTGAAGGGTAAATCTTTATAAGGGTCTGTGAGATTAGTTCCCAAAATGGGACTATGTTTTTCTGGCAGTCACCTCGTGATGCAGACAATGGGAGAGATGGTGTCTGAAGAGTCTTCAGGTAACAATGAGCTTTAACGATTAACTTGGGTTTTGTCATGACACTTCACCCTTATTTAAACATTTTGTTTATATAAAAAAATGTGAGTGCAGGTAGGGTATTTTTTTGGTGTTGGGTTGTTTTGGGTTTGTTTTATATACATGTGTCTCTCTTGGGTTTAGATTGTCAAAACAGAACAGAGTGCTAACTTTGGGGATGTGTCAGTGACTTAGGCTTGGTGACCTCTGGATACTAAAAGACTGTGTTTGTGAGAGAGCAGATGGAGCCAATTCTGCATTTGATGTGCTTTAATCATTTAAAGAACCCATTGTCCATCAGAAATAAAAAGATTAGTAACTTAGCCCTACTATTAGTATGACTAAAAACTTGCCACTTGTTACCAGCTCAGTGAGCTGTACTGTATCTCCAGCCTTCTGCAGTATGAGACAGCCATAACTGGGGGGAAGGAAGTCTTTAAAAATGTTCATAACAAAGAGGTTTCCAGGCAACAGCCCGTAGTGTCAAGGGGTATCAAAAGAAAGGAATTCAAACTGCTTTGAGGTGCATGGTGTGAAAAGTCTCTGTCATAAACCTGATCTTTTTGGTATGAGATTAGCTGTTTGATTTGTATGTCATACTAGGTTTCTGCAAAAAAGGTAGAGAAATTAGTTTGATCTGTTTGGTTACTTCTGTTTTCTGGCTCTCGTGCCGTAGGGCAGTTGCAAGGATTGCAGTGTTGTAGACATGCTTAGATGATGCAGAACCACCCGAAACACACAGCTTTTTTTTTTTTCTTCATTAAAACCAGTTCCAAATGAAATGCCTTCCTAATTTTTTTCTTTCATTAAAATATTTTAACTTTGTTAGCTGGGTTCCAAAATACTGAAGTTTTAACTACACACTGATACAGGTTTTAGTTTTCCTTTTGCAGTAGGTGATTCTGAGATTCTGTGGACAGTTCTTATTTAAATACTGTGTCTAGGGTCCTAGAAACATACTGCTCCTGTAAAGCAGAAAGACTGGGAAAGCATACTTCACCCCACTGACTGAAGTCTTGAAAACGGCTGTAACCGTGGTGAATGTTACTCTAAATAATCTCCCAGTAAATCTCTTAAGAGGTCAGTGTCTGTGGGCAAATTAGAAATCTGGGGGTCTGACTTACCTGTTCCTTTTTAACTGCCTTCTGGATGTGTTTACTGCATGCAGAATCTTACTGAAACCTGCAGTGTCCTCGTCACCTGTCTCGGTCTTGCAGGCAGCAGTACTGTAATCAAACCCCTTTGATTTGTGCCTTTGCAATGTATACGGTAATGAAGGGAATTAAGTCAAACTCATGCAGTTAATTCTGCAGTTAATATTACCATTCTTGGTGGTCCCTGAAGTCTCAGTTGCAGCACTCGGCCTCTTCTGCAGTACAGTCATGAGAGTCTTTGTGCAGGAGTTTCTCGAGTACTGTGGATTAAGGCTTGAAAAGTTATTTCTCTCTTTCACGCTGTTGGATGTAGCTTTTTAAACCGTTACACCCTTCAAGTAACAGAGCCAAGCAGGCAGCTGAGCTTCCTTGTAGCAAACGAGCGTAAGTGAACATGTGCATGACCCTTGGCTACCAGACCGGCTGTGTTACCTTGAACTACCTGCAAAGGCAGGGCTGGTAATACTGTAAAATCACGGCAGTCTGCTGCCTCTCTGAGTCCGAAAACAGGAAGCCGTGGAAGCTTGCACCGCAGTTAGGAATTACGAAAATAGCTGTAGGCCCATGGAGTTAGCAACGCCAATGTAGAGACAAAGGGGATGAGCAATTAGAATGGTTGAAATACTTTCTCCACCACAAATGTGATCCCTCTCTTATAAATCAGGTACACTGTTGAGAGGGTTCAGAGAAGCAAATGCTTCTATTCTCTCCTCCTTAAACTGTAAAAGACATGGATTAAATCCTCTGCCCTGTTCTTGTCTGGGGTAAAAGAGCCAGGATATGATAAAGGGGATCCAGAAGATAACAAGTGAGGATGTGGTGGAAGCCTTTTGCCTTCTTTCTCAGTGCAGACAGCTGCTTTCCCAAAATCACCTCGCAAAGCATTGTCAAAAGGAAACTGTATGGTTTTACCTGTTACCTGCCATCAGAAGTATTTCACATTCATTTCAATCATACACAAAGAAGTGAGAAAAAAATCATGTGATTTTTTTTTTTGTAGATAAAGAAGGCTATGCAGTTAGTGTGTGGGGTGATAAGGGTTGGTTTTTTGTTTGTTAGCTTCTAAATTTTAGCAGTAGACTTGCCAGTAATGCAAGGGGATGCAAAATTATTAAAATTATTTGATTAGCAACTTCTCTTGTATACCTGGAGCATGAGTTTTGATCTGTTTACATTTCCAGCATCTAAGTTGCCAAGTATTTGAAATGCTATAGCTGAGGCATCTAGAAAATGTCATCACCACTTGTTGGTTTATGAGAGGCTTGTCACAGGCTTAGCAGCTCTGAGAAGCTGTAGGTTAGCCTGGCCAAGGAGGGAAAAAGTGCTACACCACGTGGTGCTTCAGATCAATGGGGGGATAATGATATCTGTATTCATCAATCAGTTAACTGTACAAGTCCCATTTTTATCAAACTTCTGCCCTGTGGTGATCAGCTTGCACGCGCAAGTCATCAACCTGTGTCCTGGGGTCCCCACGTGCTCCTGACTGAGGAGTGTCACTTGCCATATGTTTGAGTGAAACCCTGACTTGCCAATGCAAAATAAACCCATGGCTGCATGTGCACAGATGGATGAGAATGGGATTATTCAAGGTCAGGTTATCCTGTCTGTGCTAATGCAGTAGGAGATTAATGAAGGGAGGATTTTGCTGTTAAAAATGACCCACTACACTTCTCCATGTGAACAGACGTTGTCTATACTGCAGTTGGAAATGTCGCTGCAGTCCGGCAAGATGCTCCCAAGCTAACTTTAAGCAATCTGGATCCACTGACCACATAGCAAAGATACGGGAGCACAGGCACCAACTGCTCGCCTATAGCCCTCGGTGGGCTTGTACAGCCTGGGCTGGAATCTCTGTTCTTCTGTTTCTCTGTGCTGCTGCTACTCAACCTGTAGAACAGTTCACCCTTCTCATTGCAGTGTGGACACAGCCTCAGCAGCCAGTGAAGTCAGCGCGCTCTTCTTTTTGGTCAGAATTACAGGAAGGCATCTGGGGCCAGCTCCTAGGTGCTCCACTGCCAGCGATGTGAAATACCTCTCCCCAGACCTGAGCAGCTGGCAGACGTGGGGCTGATGCGTTATGCAGCTCTGGTTCGGATGGTTTGCCTTCACAAGGGTGGGATTTATTTCTAGTAGTGACAGGGCACAGAAGGAAGCACTGTGTGAAATTACCGCTCTCTTTCGTACCTATCAGAGAGTGAATTCCCTCCCTTTTTATCTTGTATTTCAAGGCAAAATAGCTGATTCTTTTGGGTTGATGGAAGAATCCAGATCAGTCTGTTGAAACCTGGCCTTAAGTGTTCCTTATGTGCTAGAATGGAGAAAGTAATTATCTTGAATTACTTTCGTTTTCCTTTCCTTGTTCTAAATCCCCTTGGGTGTCTCTTGAACAGGCACAGAGTCCTTGGCTTCCCCACTACGGAGCAGTCGATGTCCATTTTACTGGCATGGCTGACTGTTTCCGGCAAACCGTGAAGAACAAAGGTGTGCTCGGACTTTGGAGTGGACTAACACCCAGTCTGCTGAAGGTGAGGTTTTGCTTTCATCCTAATCAAAGACTATCCTGAAGTAATCAAGACATGCTTTTGGACAGCTGGGATTATAAAGCTTATGATGTGCCTCCGTACTTACTAGCAGCTTATAGATGACAGAGTCTGTGACAGAACAGGTATAACCTCAGGCAGGTTATAGACCAGCTTTGGAACTTGGTCATATTTCCCCAGAGGTAAGCTTGGCTTCTAGATGTCACTACTTTTGAGTTCATTTGAATGTCCTTAAAGAAGGGAGTGCTGCTAACACACAAGCCAGGGTATGGATGGAGGCTTGCAAGTGATCCACTTAAGACAGCTAAACAAGTTCTACTTCTCAGATGAGCTCCTGTAATTGGACATGTTGTACCAAGCTGTAAAGAAAATTGTGCTTGTATAAGCCACTTCCCCAGAAGTCAAAAGTAGTACTTTCAACCAGCTATTTAATGCATGTGTATCAGTTACTGCAGCCCTTACTGAGTTGAAAGCATGAAATAAAGTGCAGCAGCTTGAACAGAAGGTAATTTAGTTTACATAAATACGTTTTGTAGTGGTACAGTGAGGATTACCTACATGGAGAACTACAGGTCAGCTAATGAGTGGTAATTGAGTGACAATGTGATTGATTGCGATGGCCTGCCTGTGCCTGGCCCTTCCTTGGCTGGTATACAGCCACATGGCACCAGAGCTGCTGATTCTGTATGGGGCAAAAGAAGAAAATTGTTCAGTCACTCTGCTGTATGTAGAATAAAACCCGCATTTCCTACCAGGATTTGCCAAGGTTGCTTAAGATTTGTTTAAGTATTTGACAAGTTGTGATAATCTATAGGCTAGCACAGACCTTTTTCCTCACAGTATTGTTACAATTAGTGATGTACCAATAATAAACTCCTACTTTTAGCATGCTGCAGGTGCCAGCCTAGTTTGAGGTGAGACTCTGGTTTTATAGAAATGAACGCAGCTCTATTAGCAGATCAGATTTGAAGTCCTAGAAGTTTCCTTTTTTAAAACACCTAAGCTAAGAGTGCTACTAGTGAGTCTAATATTGCTTTTTTAATCTCATGTTGCTTTTTTTTTTATTTTATTTTATCAGATTGTCCCATACTTCGGTGTTATGTTTAGCACCTTTGAATTCTGCAAGCGGGTCTGTCTGTACAGAAATGGTTATATTGAATCTCCTTTAAATTACAAGCTAACCCCTGGGGTGGACCAGAGTTTACAGCCACAAGAACTGAGAGAATTAAAGCTCCTCCGAAGGGAAAATTTTGAGTCAAGGAAATCAGCTCTTGAAAATTGACGTCGGAGTGTCCACTGCAGATATACACACTTTCTTTCTGAAGGAACTTTACAAGACAGACATGCTGAACTACAGGAACCAGCGTCTGAGCGGTTTGCATGGTTTTAGTACTGAGACACCAGTGCCAGGAGTGAATAAATCTTGTATCTCATTTGCTGCATGGATACAAACAATATGAATAGTAAGCATATACTGAAGAGGAGAGATGCAACTGGTTTGAAAACACTATGCTATTGGAACTTGAAATTACATTATTCTAGGTGCTTTTCAATACTGAATAGCCATTTTGAGATAAAACCACTTGCAGAAAGGCAAGAGAACTGAGATGAAAGTATAAATTGTATCTTCAAAAATATTAAGAAAATTCAAATGGATTCTTTTAAAGTAATCCGAGATACAGAGCCAGCCAAAAATGATAAACAGACTAGAATACATACAACATGCAAGAATTTCTACTGAGATACCTTTTTTTTTTTTTTTTTT
>VZTL01062301.1:1807-16411 GCA_013400535.1 Scopus umbretta | reverse complement strand
TTTTTTTTTTTCTTTTTTTAGTGATACTGTGTGGACAGGACATTCTGCAGATGCAGGATTAGTCTCAGTTCAGTCACACTCCAGAATCCACTCTTCAGTTTTTGCAGGTTACTTGAGAATAATAATTTTATATAAATCTTTGGCATAAAGATGACAATATGCTGCTGCAACTGTGCTTTTGCTGAGAGAGAACTGTAATGTGCAAAATGAACTGTAATACACTGGAATGACAATCTTACAAACTTCAGTGCATACTAGAAAATCTTCCCCACCTTTCTCCTGTGTTGTTACTGCATGTATGTGAATTATTTCAGGCTTTGGAAAATAGTTTTTCTGAAGTTCTCTAACTGAAATATTTCCTGAAAAATGCAGTTCTTAAATGTGTTAGATATTTCAGCGCCACAAGCCTTGTCATGTTGTTTTGGTATTCTTAAAGCTCTATTTTTGTATTAAACTACTTTTTAGTTCCTAGGCCTACTGTGCTGCTCGGAACTTGCCAGCAGAATAGCTCTATGCACACAACCTGTGATTTTGCTGCTTTAACTGCTGTGATCCAGGAGCCACAGATAGTTTCCATAGATAGGAACCTCTCTGCAAGACCACTAGGTTATTGTCAGCGCCGATGCAATTGATAGGCCTCTGACCAGTCTGGGGGAGCTTTTGGGACAATAAAAGATCATCCTGGTATTTACCTGAGGACCTGTGGTATTGCTGTGGTTCCTTTGTAGAAGCACAGCTATGGAACCAGGCCCATTGTAGTGCCTTCTGAGAGAAAACCGTATACCCCGTGCCCACGTGGGAAGGTGGCTCTGCCCGTTGCGGCCTGTCCCGCCAGCCTCCGGCTGTGGCGATGGGTGAATCGCAGCAGCTCGGTAAGGCGTGTGCACGCCAGCTATGCTCCTGCCCGAGCTGCAGCAGCCTGGGCTCAGCACAGGCTTTGCCTGCTGGTTTACACAGCTTTTTGTGTGCGTGTTTTCTGTACTGTTTATGTCTCTGCTGGGTGGAAAAAAAGTAACTCTCAGAAACTGCTTGGTTAGGCCACGTCACAGCGGGATGAGGCAATGGCAGATCGATGCAGGAACAGTCTGTGACTATGGAGAGAGACTTGCAGAAGGATTTGGGATGATTGTAAGGCCCGACTTGCACTTGGAAGACAACATTGACGTACCCTACAGCTGAGGTCTTGCAGTATCTCTCTTAATGGGCTTGCTCGGTTCTGCCGCAGCAGTGCTTCGTACTGATTTTCTTCTCCGAGAAGAAATGCAAGCATCGACAGCAAAAATTAAGATGGCGGAGAGCAGATCCTGGTGACTTGTGCATCATGCTGAGGCTGTAAGTGCTTTTGGCTCTCTAATCAACCTGCCTAGTGAACATGTTTCTCTGTGCCTCAGTTTCCCCATCTGCACAGTGCTGGTGATAATACTGCGACTTACTTGACATGTATGAATAAGGAGATGAGACTCGTGAGCGTGTTGGGGAGGAATGGATTTCTAAAGAGTGTCCTTGTCCAAGCATACCTGTATGGTTTTTACTAATGTTGTATTTCTAAATAGATTTTGAAGATTGCGTAATGGGTGTATGAGAATGTCTGATCAGCTCTTCAAACCTGGTAAGAGTCAAAAAGTTACCTCTGACTTGTTTCTGATAAGCTAATAACATTGTAGTATACTCCTACGACCTATAAATCACTTGCTAATCTTTTATCAACCAAGCCTCTACTCTGCATAATCATACCTATGCGTGAGAAAAGCCCCAAAAGGTAACAAATATTTAAGACGGCACTGAAGCAGAGTGCTTCAGCAGCAGGTCACCGACATGGAAAATGAAGAAGCAGTTAATAGCGAGGCTACATCCCAGAGACAGCTCTGAGGTGAACTGTAACTCAGGTGACATTCGGATGCAGCCACGCAGTTGCGGGGCCTGGGTGGCCCGTGGTGGGGCCTGGGTGGCCCGTGGTGGGGCCTGGGTGGCCCGTGGGGGGGCCTGGGTGGCCCGTGGGGGGCCTGCGTCTGCCGGGCATCGCCTCACCGCCGAGCGGTGGGCTGGTGATGGCAGNAGGTCGCCGCAGGGAGAGGGGCGGCGGCGGGCCGGGGGGTCGCGGGGGAGCGGCGCTGACGGCGGCGGCTCGGCCCCCGCAGGTGCAGCACGCCAGCAAGCAGATCGCCGCCGACAAGCAGTACAAGGGCATCATCGACTGCGTGGTGCGCATCCCCCGGGAGCAGGGCGTCCTCTCCTTCTGGCGCGGCAACCTGGCCAATGTGATCCGCTACTTCCCCACCCAGGCCCTCAACTTCGCCTTCAAGGATAAGTACAAGCAGATCTTCCTGGGCGGTGTGGACAAGCGAACCCAGTTCTGGCGGTACTTCGCCGGTAACCTGGCGTCCGGCGGCGCCGCCGGCGCTACCTCCCTGTGCTTCGTCTACCCCCTTGACTTTGCCCGAACCCGCCTGGCAGCAGACGTGGGTAAAGCCGGTGCTGACCGGGAGTTCAGTGGGCTCGGTGACTGCCTGGTCAAAATCTTCCGGTCCGATGGCCTCAGGGGCCTGTACCAGGGCTTTAGCGTCTCTGTCCAGGGCATCATCATCTACAGAGCTGCCTACTTTGGCATCTATGACACCGCAAAGGGTAGGTTGACCAAAACGGCCCTGAAAGGGAGGTGCTGGGTTGCAGCAGGCCTGTTGCGGGTTTCGGCAGCCGCTGGTGGCTCACCTGCCGTTCTCATCAAAACCTCTCTCCCGCAGGCATGCTTCCGGACCCAAAGAACACCCACATCGTTGTCAGCTGGATGATCGCTCAGACTGTCACCGCTGTCGCCGGGTTGACCTCCTACCCTTTTGATACGGTTCGTCGTCGCATGATGATGCAGTCTGGCCGTAAAGGAAGTAAGTTTCTACCTCCTTGTGTAGGAAGTATCTGGCATCCCTGAATCAACAGCTGTTGGTGGAGTTGAGGTGAAGGCAGAGTGGCTTGGCGTTCACCGAGCCACGCAGATATCCTCACCCCTTGCAAACAGCAGAGTGTGAGAGGGGCTGCAGAAGCGGATGTCAGGTGGGGGGCACGGGCGCAGCACGCCTGTAGGGTGGCACACACAAGTCAGGTATCTGTCAGTAGGTAGGAATAGCAGAACTTGCCCAAGGATGTTGCAAACTAGCGTCTCTGGGGCAACACATCCCTGGTAGCAGGCACAGCCTGGCTGACTGCAATAGCTTTTGGGTCTGGAAGTGTTGGTGTCAAAGCAAACAGCAGCTGCCTTCTGCTCAAACCGGTCCTTCCAGTGTCTCCTAGGGGTAACGAAGCAGCAGTGTATCTCCTGGGTGATCTTGTCCTCTGATGTGCTAATACTGGAGAAAGTCAGTCAAGAAATGGGATGCACTTGAGGTTATGAAGCTGACAGATACATTAGGCAGTTTCTGACCTGGGTATCAGGGGTCACGGGCATCTGATTCCTAACGCTGTCTGTCTCCCACAGCTGACATAATGTACACTGGCACTATTGACTGCTGGCGGAAGATTGCCCGGGACGAGGGCTCCAGGGCCTTTTTCAAAGGTGCATGGTCGAATGTACTCCGAGGAATGGGTGGTGCTTTTGTCTTAGTCCTGTATGATGAAATCAAGAAGTACACATAACTTATTTCCTGTTGTGAACTGGCATGTTGTTAATATGTAGTCTGTGATCGCTCATGGACTTGTTTGAAAACCGTCTAGTTACTACACAGTGATGGTTGATGTTTATACAGGTTGGTATGGGGCAGGGGCGACTGCCTGCCCTGTCTTTGTCAAGTTATTCCCCCGACGGGACTCACCATGGTTTCTATTTCAGTCACTCCTGCTTAAAGAGTACAAAGAAATAAAATTCTGAAACCAACTTTCCTCGTCTCATGTTTGTTTTTGCAGCAGCTGCAGCATGAGGGGGGTGGGAGTCTGCAACGACTGTAGAGAAGGAGGAAGATGAACCACCTCCATCCTGCACGCCTCGCTACCTGCTAACTACCTGTGGCCTCCAACGGGTAAACACAGTGCAGGCTGCCGGGGAAACTGCGTAGTGTTTCCTCCCCAGTGCTGTGGGCTGGAATGGGAACTGGCAGCTCTGAAGGACTCACCCAGCTGATCTCCCCTGAGACCCCGATAACCAGAGATGATGAGCTGGCTGCGTGCCCCTAGTCCTGGCTCTGGCCTGCCTGCTCTTCAGAGCTGATGAAACCTTGTTTTGAAAGTGCCAAGTGCCTAAACCTTCTGCAAAGCACAGCCCTCCCCACGGCGCTGAATGCCTGGCAGGCTGGAGAAATGTCTAAGGGGTACTTGCTGCTGTCCACAGGAGCAGAGCTGGCATCGTAGTCTGGCTTAGCAACGGAGCTCCCTGCTCGGGCTTGTTAAAACCCAGCCAGAGAGCGTAAGTAAGGTAATTGCTGCTCTTCTGCAGAGCCCCTGGCTAGCCTTGCCCTCGCGTGAGCTGTTGTGCTGTGGGATGTAGTAGCTGAGCAGAGACAGACAGACAGCTCCTGTGCTTGCTAGGCAGGGAGCCCCATCCCCAGGCTCATCCCTTACCCCTGGAAGTTAAGCTTGTCCCAGCCCCAGATTCTGGGGGAAGGGGAAGATTCCGTCATGCTGCTGGGGTAATTTGGGGAAGATGCTGCAAGACTGGGCAATGCGTGTGGCTTGGCCTTTACTCAGACATCTCTGTGGGTCTGTGAGCTGCCCCAGTGAAGCTGCCTGGGGAGCTGGGGTGGATGCTCTCCTCGTCCTCTGCCCTTCAGATCAGTGAGTCTTTCCTCACTGCCCCCGCACCTTTGGTCCTTTCTGGCTGCCCAGGCTGGCTCAAAGCGGTTGCTCTCAATCACTGAAACTGATCTCAACCACTGTCCCAGACAGATAAGCAAGGCCTTGTGTTGCAAAGGGTGGTAGTTGGTTTTATTGCTGAAATCTACGTGGCGCAGCTGGGCATGAGAGCGTAGCACCGTCGCACCGCAGACAGCATCGGCGTGCTTGGGTCCCTGCGAACAAGCGTGTGGTTCGTGATGGGAGATGGTGTCATGCCACGCTTTGAGCCAAGAGCCTTTGCTGGTGCTTTTCAACTGCCCCTGGGCTCCTGCAGTGTGAGAAGCCCCGCTGCCTGCCGTGGAAACAAAATGGGCTGAAAGGTCCCCTGTGAGACACAGGGCAATGCCGCAAGGGACGGGCAGCATGCTGCGGGGAGCAGGCAGCAACCTGGCAGGGGGCTGCACCACGGGGCGGCCTTACCACGGAGCCCTCTCCTGCAGCACAAATGCAAGCTAATTAATTAAGGGCTCTCGGCTCTTATTGCCTCCTGCTGCTAAGCTCTCCTGGATTTCAAGGGCTGTTCTGAAATGCTGCTGGTTGCTGAGCATGAGGCATCCTTTCCCATCCTTTCCTTCGCAGGAGATGCGTGGCTGGGTTAGTAGCACAAGGAGGTAGGCACATCATTTCTTCCTCCACACGGTGGTGGGTGACCAAGGTGCTGTGCTGGCCTGCAAAGGAACTGTCCTGGCTTCAGCTTAACTCGGAGTTCATTTTCTTCCCAGTAGCTGGTATAGTGCTGTGTTTTGGATTTAGTATGACAATAATGTTGATAACACTCTGATGTTTTAGTTGTTGCTAAGTGGTGTTTACACCAGCCAAGGAGTTTTCAGCTTCCCATGCTCTGCCAGGTGCACCAGAAGCTGGGAGGGAATGCAGGCAGGACAGCTGACCCCAACTGCCCACAGGGCTATTCCATACCATACGGCATCACGCTCAGTGTAGAAACTGGGGGAGTTGGCTGGGGGGGCAACGATCGTTGCTCGGGGACGGGCTGGGCATCGGTCAGCGGGTGGTGAGCAACTGCACTGTGCATCACTTCTTTTGTATATTCTTTTATCATTACTGTTATTATTATTTTCTCTTTCTCTGCTGGCCTATTAAACTGCCTTTATCGCAGCCCACAGGTTTTAGGTTTTTTTCCCGGTCCTCTCCCCCATCCCGCCGGGGCAGGGGGAGGGTGAGCGAGCGGCTGTGTGGTGCTTGGTTGTCGATGGCGGTTAAACCACAACAGGAGCTGAGCTGGGGGACCCGTAAGTCCTTAGACCTACACCATTTCGCACTGGGCTTGAGGTGCAGAGCTGGCACCGAGTGAAGCGGGTTGTATATATCCATGCTAGTTACTGCCTTTGGGACTCAGGAAACAAGCACATATTTCACAGCTTGTTTTTATCTCTGGTGCATGGGAGATGGGCAGAGCCCACCAATGGGTATTCGCTGCGTGCCGCTGCCGGGGAGCACAGGCGCTGGGGATTTGATTTCCCCTCCTGGCAGCTCCCATGGGAGCAGCTTTATCTGGGGAAGCAGGTTGGGGTGTTCAGCTGCTGCTTTTGCCTGCCACAGGAGCACGTTAGAGAGGGATTAAAAGCTTTGTTCTTGGAGGGAAACTGAGGCACGGGACAGGGACTGGGGGCAGCCAGTGGCGAGGTGGGGAGCTGAGTGCAGTTCCTCTAACGCAAGTGTTTTATCTGCCAGGCTGTGCTGCCCCGAGGACGGCAGGGGCAGGGTGGGATTTCCTTTTAAACATGATTCGCTTGTGGGGAGTACCGAACATCTCGTACGTCACGCTTTCCTCCACGGGAGCCGTGCCTGGCCCGGTGTATCGGCCCCTTTGCTGGTGCGGAGGGGTGGGTGAGCGCCGGTGACTCCGCTTGCATCTCGGCCCCTTGCCCGGCGGCCGTAAATCCCAGGATCAGGAGCTGTTGACACAGCACGGCTGCGCGTGGGATCAGATGAAACACTTGTCAGTGGCTGGGGCAGGTGGCGAGCGGTGCTGGATGTTTGGAATGGCTCAGTGTGTGCCAGTCCCCCCGGGCTGGGCTGGCCATGGAGCCGGGGGGCTGTGGGATGGAGCTGCCCTTGCCCCCCGCCGGCTCTGTGGGGCTGGAAACTCGCCAGCTGGGCTGGAGGTTGTGGGGACCACCCTTGGCATGGAGGTTTGGGTGCCGGGCAGGCCAAGGCAAGGGCAGCCACTCTCTTCCTAGGGGGATTTGGGAGGCACTAAGGCGGCAGAGATGGGAGCAGGGCTCTGGGGCTCCCCCCAGGCGGCGGGAGGGAGGTGTGATGGCTGAGCTTCCCTGCTCTCTCCTCTGCTGGAGATGGGTGCAGGGCCAGGCAGTGACCGGGGTGGACAGCAGTGTCCCCCAGGCCCCATCTCACCTCACATCCAGGCTAAGCTGTGGAGACTGCAGGGGAGCATCATGGCCAGGGTGTCCCAGGGATGGCGGGGGAACAGGGGCGAGCAGGCACACATGGGCTGGCGGCTTCTTCATCCGCCTGGTGCAGGCAGGGAGCAGAGGCTCGGGGTATGCCTCGGCAGGCAGGCGGGCAGCACCAGTCTTGCTCTGCCTGCGTGAGGCCACATTTCTACCTCGTGTTTCCACCTTCACATCTCTGCCTTCGAAGTGCCACTGAAGCCTGACCTCCTCCAAGCCATGCCCAGTGTTTGGTGCAGCTCGGTGTAGGGTCTGAGCGTGGCAAAGCCGAGCCCCAGGGCCAAGACGCCTCAGCTGGGGGGGGGAGCAGCAGAAACCAGTTGTGTTGCATGGAGTTAACGTGCTCCTGAGGAAGTAGGGCCTTGTCTGAAAGCTTTCTCCAGTGCACACACTGCACCTCTTGCTGCGGGGGCTGCTGCCTGGAGCTTGCTGGGCCTTGCAATGGGGAGCATCCCACCTCAAGGACCTGACTTGTAAAAAGCCAGCGCAGTGCCAGCTCACCCCTCCCGCCATCCCCTTCAGCGGTTGTTGGGTCACCCCAGGCTGTGTCTCTGGGCTCTGGATGGAGCTGGGGTCCCCCTTCCCCCATGTCCTTGTCACCATGGGCCAGCTATGGCCCCAGCATCCTCCATGTGCTGCCTGCCCTGCTCTGGCCATAGCTGGTGCAGAGGGGCAGGGGAAGATGCAATGCTTTGGGTCATGCAGGGTAAAATCAGTTGTTCCCAGTGGGGTGGGTGTGTTGAAACCACCCGTGGGACTGATCCCGCTGCTGCCTAGCCACGCAAGGTGTCCCCGTTGGCTGCCCAAAGCACAGAGGTCGGGCTGTGGGGCAGGAGCTGAAGCCGGCATGCCCGTGGGGACACAGCCCATGTCTGCACACCCTGGCGCCATACCGAGCTGCTGTGGCGGAGCGGTTTTGGGCACGTGGAGCCCTCAGGGGCTGCCGAGACCCACACCAAGACCCACAGCATCAGGGAGGTTCTGGGAGGTGTTGTCCCACCAGGGTTTTGCTGGTTGTCACTGTCTGATCCTGCTGGGGTCAGCGGGAGTTACAGCCCTGGCTGCAAGGCTGGGGCGGCATTTTTCTGGCTGACAAGCAAGGAGAGATTGGCCACTTGTGCCTTGAAATCTACCCAAAAACCCAGCATGCTGCAGTCAGCTAGGTTCATAAGATCTCCCCAGTGGCAAGCTACAAGGCTTCTTCCCCCATCCCTTGGAGCCCAGTCCTGCAGCCTTTTAAACAAGCCCATAATTTTTATTTTATATTTTTTAATGCCTGGATGTGGCACTGCCCTGTGGACCTGTGGGGCTCTTTAGGATAACACCAGCAAAAAAACGTGTCTAGTCTGATTTAGGCTGATCAGTCAGTGCAGTTCCCAAGCTGATCGCATTATCATGCACCAAAAAAAAAGTTAGTGTGCATTTATTGATATTCATTGCAATAGTCTAGGGAGCCAGAGCGAGCCGTCCATCTGCCAGTCTAGCGGGTGAAGTAGCCGAAACACAGAGCACAGCCCAAGGAGAGCTGTAATAGCCGACCAGAAATATTTGCCTCCCAGTTCCAAGGCTGAGCTCTGCACGTGACCCAGCCACCTGGTCACTGCCAGGCGCGCGGTGCCACCGCCCTGTGGGCAATCGCGTGGAATTGGGGAGCCGAGAGCGTCCCAGCCGGGGCTCGCTGCTGCCACGTCCCGCAGGCAGACCCTCGCTGTGGGGCGGTGGGCGCAGTGCCCCGTGCGGCTCCCCGCAGCGCATCCCAGGGCATGAGGCACCAGCCGTGAGCGCAAAGCACGGGAACCGTCGGCGCTTGCTCCCTGGAAGGCAGCTTTCTGCCCTGTGCAGCCGTGCTGAATGGGAACTCCTTCCTTCTGCCATGTGCGGGATTACGGGGGCAGGACAGCAAGGCCGGGCAGCTCCGCAGGGCTCCCCAAAACTCCCTGCAACCCTGCCCTGGGAGGCAGCCCTTACCGGGCTCCCAGGGCCCCACTCCCTCTGGGCTATTAACCTGCCCGGAGCCCTGGCAGAGATGTGCCAATAAAGCTGTATACCAGCTTCTGAACAAGCCTTAGCGTTATCCAGCTATCCGGAGCCTCTGTGACGGCACCAGCTGTGTGCCGGGTGGACCGATGAGGTCGCATTCACCATTACTGCTTCCCTTCCGCGTTCACAAACTGCGTGGGCTTTTTCTTACAGGTTATGGGGAACAAGGCAGCACTGCTACACGTGGGGCTATTCTGACGCGCTAATTCAGACCAGGTTCTTGCGATGGTGCTTAGAAACTGGACTAAGCCATGAAACACACTAAGGTAAGTCTGGCCATGTGTGGCATTATTTTTGGAACAGATTCCCCTCTTCCACTTTTATTTCACACGCTGCTACGCTTTGCAATACCTCTGCATCCGGGCAAGTTGTTATGTACAATATAGTGCTCAGTCAAACAAACAAATCTATCACTTCCTTGTAAAAACTAATGTTGGCTTTTACAGTAACACAAAATCTGACTTTTCTTAGGTCTGAACGCTGCTGCAGATTACCCAGTTGCAACCAGTAGTTGCTTCTCACTACCCAGTTGCAGAACAGCTAGTTTTATCCATCAAAACAGGACATTCAAATAACAGGACATTCAATCAAGCATTTGAACTAGGTGCCCCTGCTTCCTATTGCTATAGTCAGCTAACATCTTTTCATTAATTTAGATCTAGACATGAAAAATCCAACTCTATTTAAATTGTAGTGAACTAGATCTAGTTAGAGTAAGAAATACATACTTAATAAAGTATTGGATCAGATTCTCTGTGTTGGAGTCGTTTCAGCCATTGGCTGCGTAGCTGGCGTGTATTGAAAGAATCTCAGGGACTGCTAGCGTGACAAACCCCATGCTCCCCTTTCTGACTGGGTCTGTGAGCGCATCCTGAGCCCAACCAGGCAGTTCTCTAGTGACAAGAAAGAAAAACACTGACTGAACATGGGCTGCTCTTCTAAAACCCAGAAAGGAGGAGTGCTTGTGCTGTGAACACTGCCTCAAGGCTCAAGGTACGCAGCTGAGGAATTTGATGGCAGTGGGTAACTGCTGCTGTGGACTTGTGCCGAGCTGTGCACTCACCACTTTTTCTTTGTGCCTCACCAAACTGTAGAGAGGGTCCTAGCCCCACCTGGCAGCCCCTTCACAGCCCCACCTCAGCTGGAGCCCTGCGTTTTGTCATTCACAACCTTAACCCAAACCGTACATCACGCTATCCTTGAGTCAGCTTTTGTTCCGGCTGTTGCTTGAAGCAGGACTGTACTTCATCCTTCATGACAACTGTAGGCTAAGAAGTCTGCATCCCAGCGGACTGCACACAGTTCAAAACCTATTTTCAAATTTCAAAGTCTTTGACTCCTGCTTGGAAAAAACTTCCTAATTTTACAGAGACCAACCTGCAGTTATTCAGGGCTTGGGTCGCTCCCAGAGGAAGCCTGAGGCACTCCCCTGGCTGGACTGCGCTACCACGCTTGGAGAAAAGGTTTGTGTAACCAGTTGTACCCACTCCTTCCTCCTGCCCTTCCCAAGTATTACACACCGCCTTCTAACTGCTTAAGTGAAGAGCCTCTGGACACGGGCTTCTGCAAAGAGGCTTCAGATTAGCAGATCATCGGCAGTGAACGTGACCAGCGCTGCCCGAGCTAACCTGAACACATCCTTACCCAGCCTGGCATTACGTTGGCAACACCCAATGCATCCCAGCCTGCCAGCTCTGGAGCAGAGGTCACTCCACCCTTTACACCTTATTTTCCCAAAGAAAGGAAGGATACACCCTTAGGCTAAGCGGACCTGAGTTTTCCCAGTCAGGGTGATAAATCCAGAATGGAAAATCAACATTGATTATAAGAAGTCTTCCATAATAATTGTGGGAGACAAAGCATCTTGTTCATCGTTCGCATTATTTTACAATACTTGGTAGAGTAAGAACACCCTAAGAAAAGTATTTCCATTCAAATCCGTAACATGGTATTTAATCCCAAGCAGAGCAACGAAGACACGGGCTATACACCACTGTTACTACATCACGCAAGAGACACAAAATATTATTTCCCAAGCAACGTACTTTACGCCCTTAATGTTACACTTCTTAACATAGTCTTTATCCAAGTCGTTAGTGGTCAGTGCATTCAAAGCAATTTCTCTTCTCCTTCACATTTTACAACTCAAAGTACTGACACTGTTTTGTAAAACAGATTAGTTCAGACGTGCAGTTGTACTCTACTTTAAATGATCACCAATCGCATGAGTAGCTTCCAACTATACATTTGTACTCATTAGTGGTTTAATACACAGGCAGGGTTTGGTGTCAGTAGTTTATAACAGGGATGGATTTCATGTTCTTGTATCGGGCAGCATCCGTGGGGACAGCGTAATTCTGTACAACCGCGGCTGGGACTTACTGTGCTGGCTACCTTCGACAGCCTGTCTGCTGCTCAGGGTGAGCAGCAGCATGATCCCCAAGCCTTGCATCCGAGTCGTTCCAGCCTGCGTTGGAATGCCACGTCTCTCAGGCTGCTGCACGTTTTGGACACATTTGAAATAACAAAATCAACAACAGGCACAGAGCTGACACTTGTAACGGTATTTTTGTTGTACAGTTGGCCTATTGTCCGATATATTTATTGAAATCTTACACATTTGAAAACTACCAATATAAAAAGACTGATATCTAAAGGTGCACTGAACTCAGGAAGGCACGCACCGAAGATTTTCCCCAAAGTAAATATTCTGGCTCGAACAGCTTGCTCGTAACACTGGGTCTGCAGACAGCGGCAGTTTCAGCAGTGTCTCCAGTGCTGTGGAGTTAGGACAGTCAGTACCAGAGTATCACTTGTGACAGAGAGGTATTCATCCTCCAAGCTGGTTGCCGCACATTGCCCTTGAACGTTGTCTGTTACTTCTGCTTTGCCGACAGATCTGCGATGGCTCCTGGTAGCTTTCTCCTGTCTCCAAACACCCAGTAGATGTGCAGTGTTTCATTTGAACTGGTTGTCAATCAGGGTTCCTTTCATCTTGGCTTTCTTGGCTTCCAACTCAGCCTGATTAAGAAAATTAAGACATTACGAAATAATGTTGGGATACATTTCCCTTCAGTGCTTTGGTCTTCTTGCCTGAACGGTGCGAGCTGTTCACACCAGGAGCAAGAGTAGCTCAAGTTGTTTGCCGCCTCCCGCCTCCCCTGAGGTACAAAACGAGGACCACCTTTAAAACCGAGACTAACTGCACAGGAGACCATTTCATACTTTCTATCCTCGGGTGGAAGCTGCACATTTCCCCCCTCCCATCTACTACTCTCCTGTCACAGCAGGTAAGATCAGCTGTGATGTTCTTGCCATTAATTCTTCAAGTGAACCTTTCCGGTAGCTGCTGAGCTGGCAGCTCCTCAAGGGCCTGAGCTTGCCCTGATGCTTCATGGTAAAGACTTGCTCTGCCAGGCAGGCTTCAGAGCACAGCATTAGGGGTGCTCGGGTTGGCAAAGCCATGGCCTGGTTTCCCCTTCCCTTGTTCCTTGTCCAAGACGTCATGGAAAATCTCCCTGCAAAAGCTCTGCTGGTTGCTCTTCAATTAGCTCTATAGGCAATTGCATACGATTTGAAGTTCAGGAGAACTAGAAGAATATCTCTATAAAACCTGTAAAGAAGTCGTCATCCTCACAAAGCTACAAGTTACCTAGGACTGTACCAGGACCTCTCTACACTTGTAGTCTCAGCTGCAAAACAACTTTTGTGTACAAAGCCAACAGATCTCAGGGATTCGCGTTCAACACCAAAGAAAACACTCACCAACTCCTGTAGCCTTCTTTTGCTCATGCCTTTGCGTTCCAGCTGTTTCTCGATCACTTTTGCATTCTGTGCGTAGGAGTCTGCAATCTCCCTCTGAAACACATATAACATCACTTTGCAGCAGCAAACCCCAAAGTACCATCACCTCATCCAAAATGGTGAGACGTCACTGGCTCTGACCAGTGTCTGAGCCAGCTGCCCAGTTCAGATGTGACTGCCGCTAAGGGCAGACAAAACTCACAGCTTCAATCTCCTCCTCCTCTTCATCAATTGTGGAGACTGTGACAGAACTGAACTTGCCCATGTCTTTGGTCCGTTTGGTCATCATCACCTGGGTGAGAAGCAGAGTATTTTGTCAATCCTTGGCAACAGTGGTGCCACTAGGGATCACTTCCCCCTCCAAAGCTTTTAAGGCTTTTCATGCAAGTCATTAAGATTACCTGAACAACGTGGGTGGCAAAGGAGAATTATCCCCAGTGACTGCTGGGCTTAGAGCTCATCATGATCAGAAGCAAACTCACTAACATATAATAGATGAGCCAGATTTTGAGAATCATTGTGCAGACTACTAATCTGACCTACTTACAAATGGAAACTTTCTGGTAACTGAGCCTAAACATCAGGCACAGTCTAGATTTCCACATTTATTTTGCTTTCCTTTAGTGCTAGGACTCTAAGCTGCAATGACCTCTGTAAAGGAAGACTTAAGGCAGGCAGGGAGAAGACACCACACTGAGTTGTTGTTTAGAGGTCCTTTTCTTTATTTCTTTTGTCCCCTCTGCCCCCGCCGTTAAGTGATTTTACTCACCACACCTTTTTGAGAAGCAAAGATAGCCTTTTTACTTCTCTAAGGCCGATTACCTTTTTGGGAGGTTCTTGTTTCTGGGTATATATGTTTGTTTTCCCAAAACCCTGGCCAAATTTGACCACAGCACCGTCAACAATGAATGTCACAGGAGCATTCTTCTGTTGGTGTTGATAAAAGAGCAGCAGTCCACACCTGAAAACAGAACCGTGCTGTGAGGAAACCCAGATTCTGGATTCCTACGTTTACTTCACAGATTCTAAAAGTCACTGGACAGCCGCTGCGGTCACTCACTTGCCACACTTCTTCCTGAACTGCCGCTCTATGCCTTCTGGCCTGGGGGAGAGAGGAAGAGCTTGAGAGGAGCGCGCAGACAGCGGGCACCGGTGCCTGGCTGATGGACCCCGGCCGGGTGAGGAGGCAAGGCAAGGCCAGACCAGCGCAGCCCCTTCCCCGGGCGGCGGAGGGGCTCGCACAGGGACCGGCTGGCAGAGGCCGGGGCCCGGCCGTGTCCCACCTGCGCAGGAAGACGCTCTCCTCCTCCTCCGCGTTGCAGAACTTGTGGGCGTGCTTGGCGGCGTCCATCACCCGGGCGCGGTCCCGCGGCCGCATCGGCAGCTTCTCCAGCTGGCAGTCTGCGGGGCAGCGGCGGGGCCGGGCTGGCGGCGGGGCCGGGACCGGCACCCCCCTCACCCCCCGCCGCCTCCCGGGCCCTCAGCGCCCCCGGCCTGTTCCCAGTTTGCC
>VZTL01062300.1:11076-29526 GCA_013400535.1 Scopus umbretta | reverse complement strand
AAAAAAAAAAAAAATCCCAGCCTGTAAATTTGACTTCAGTGTTATATAATGTTTTAGCACAGAGATGTTGGGAAGAGGGATAAAAATTTCCCCTGATTTTGTGGAAGATGGGTTGTATCAGACTAATATATTTCCAGTGATAAGGTAACTGACTACTTTAACAAGTTAAGGCAGTGGATCTACTCTATGTCAGTCTGAGCAAACCATTTGGGGATGAGAAGCTGACACAAGGGAAGGCAACAGCAGGTATGGTAAATTAATGAACAGGGAGGGTACAGCAGTGTTTTTCAAGAATCAGTGATCCTCAAGATCAATACCATAAAATATTTTAACTAGTATATTTTGTGCTCAAAAGTTATTTTGAGAAATATTGTCAATGGTAGGAAAATCTGGTAATTCTGCAAAATAATTTGGTAATATCATGGAAGACAGGAGGTGATCTTATGGTCTGGAGTCACAGAAAAGTTACTTAATACTGCAAAGCACAAAATCATTCATTTAGAGATGAAAAGCAAGAATGGATACTACAAATGAAGAACTGGAGGAGCCTTGGTGCTCGGGCAGGGCATTTTACTTTATTATTAACATTCAGGGGTGGCTTCTGTGAGAAGCTGCTAGAAGCTTTCCCTATNTTGGTTTTATTTCACATTACCCTACTCTATTTTGATTGGTAATAAATTAAACTGATTTTCCCCAAGTCAAGTCTGTTTTGCCCATGAGGGTAACTGCTGAGTGATCTCCCTGGTCTTGTCTTGACCCACAAGCTTTTTGTCATATTTTCTCTCCCCTGTCCAGTTGAGAAGGGGAGTGAATAGAATGGCTCTGGTGGGCACTTGGCATCTAGCAAGGGTCAACCCACCATGCTCCATTGTGAGAGTTGTCAAATATCAAAACAAGCACCCAGAGAGGATTGTGCAATCTCCATTCTTAGAGATATTCAACACTTTGGTAAAGTGCTGAGCTAGCTGATCTAAGTGAACCTGTTTTGAGCAGAAGGTTAGACTAGATGACCTCCAAGGGTATATTCTATCTTGAATTATTTGATGATGCTGTCTGCTGTTTTGTTTGCTGGAATGCCAGTTGGAGCTTCTTATTCCCTTCTGCAGTGGTGTTCCTCCTTATGTGAGCTTTTTATGTCCACTTCTCAGAGGGGTGTCTGCCTTCCCTAGGATTCAGTATAACATAGGTGATTCTGGCAATCTCCAATATCTTTGCGAAGGGTTAATTCTGGGGCTTTCAGTAGAATTTCTTCAAGTTTTTTTGTTGCAGATCCCAGTCATGATACAATTTCTTATCAGGGACTGGGTTAACACCTCAGAATTGGTCTTCACAGATGTTCTGTATTTTCACGTTCTTTTTGTCCTCTCTGCTTCACAACATTTCTCATGTTTCATATTTCATGGAGTTTATAACTCCTCAGGTTCTATGATTAGTCTGTTCTTGAATTAGTTGAAAAAATAATGAAACATCCTCAGAAGCAGCTTTGAGAGAAATAAAGCTACTGCAACTGTCAACTGTTTTGTTGGAACATGTTGCTTACTGTTTTGGAAAAGGGTTGTAAAAATATTTTTATGTCCACTACACATTTCAGCAGTCATCTGGCTTTTAGTTGGCTTGTTTCTTTAGTATTGGTGTCTTTTTACTTTGCTTTACTCTTTGAACTTCACAAATTACAGTAGTCGTGCAGAAGCAGGGAATGACAGACATCTGGTTTAGTCAGTTTTCCAACTTAAATATATGAATAAAGCAATGGCTGACTGTAGAGCCTCCTAAAGATACATTTCCCCACAGACATCATTAGAATTAAATTTGAACAAGAAAATATATGATCTGAAGGCAGAAAATAAATACAAGTGATCCAAAAATGCCCTTTCCTCAGACATGAAAATGGGAAACCCCTGTTTCAAATTTGTAAGGTTATAATGGATCTTAAATACATCTTTCAGTTTCTCATGGGGATATACATACCATTTTGGTTAACAGTTTGATTTTAGTCACTCCTAGGCAGTAGTCAAAGTGTAATTTAACTAGATTTTCCATCTTTACACTGTTTAAGGGAAGCAGTTCCTTAGAAAAACTGTAATAAAAGAAGACAGAATTGCTTAGAGATAGATTCAATAATATTTACATCAGGCAAGATATAAGCAGAAGTGCAAAGGAAGTATTAATGCCATTTTGAAAGGCATGGATAAGTTTTAATCTGGAATACTTATGTGTAACTGACCATCAATAATCAAGAAGGTTGAACTCATGCTGAGTAGGAGGAGGCTCTAGGAATGAAGAATCTATTTAATAAAAAAGACACTAAAGGCACTTGGAGATTCAGGGTGAGAGCTAAGGGAAATGATTGTCATCCATAAAAATATCACAGGAGAAAGAAATTCCAGGGTGGGATCTGGGTTACTGAGGATAAAGGATAGAGCAGGTAAAAGGATATCAAGTGAAGCAGATTTCTGTCAACAAAAGCAGCAAGATAAAAAATACTGCAGTATAACAAGTGGTGGTAAAAACCCTTCTTTGTTCTAATATCTGTTCCTCATCTGGATAATTTAAGAATAAAAGCATATAAAATATTGCCTGAAGTAGCAAGGACAGGGACTTGATCATCCAGGAAACCGTTTCCATTTGAGTTTGGAACTTCTATTTAAGTTCCTACACACTGTCCATGGCTTAATGTGTTGCCACGTAAACTGCTTGTAGGTAGGGTAATCACATTTTTAAATGAATATATTTGTTTTTCTGTTTACTGCAGCTAATGGTAAGCTGCAGCAGACTTTCAAAGAATTACAATTAGAAATAGTAATTAGAAGTCTTACTTGTTACTGCTGTGCTTCTTATTATTGGGAAGCTGCCAAGATATCCATAAACCCCCTTTAAAAAACAAAACAAAACAAAGAGCCACACACAAAACCAAAACAAATGAAAAACCCTACCCAAAACAGTAAACCAAACTAGACTTGCCTCATGCCTCTGATGTAAAGAGTTTGAATAATGATAATTTAGGCAGCTGTACTTAAAAGTCGGTCCCTGAATATTGTATGCAGTCAGTGGAGATTTTCAGAGGCCCATGCTGCTCTAATGCAGTAATTCCTAGAAATTTACCAAAGATGGATCCCCCTGTGTTTGTCACTACTATTAGAGTAACAAGGAGTCCCACTAATGAAGAGCTTTCAGTCTACCTAGGCAAATGAGGTATGGTGGAGGAACAGGACAGGATGCCCAGAACTGTGTCTTGCAGATTTAATAACAACAGAATGTTTTCTGCCAATGAACTAATTTGAAAGAGATTTAATGAGTAGAAAACTAACTAGAGGAGCAAAACAAAAGCAAAAGAGGTCACCTAAGATACAATACACAGAAGAGGGGAGGCAAGGGGAGGAGGAGCCAGGGGAATGGAAGAGTTCAAATTAGAAAATAAGTAGAGCAAAAGATGGTGAAAAAAAAGATGGCACATGGTTGGAGCAAGCTGTTCCGATGCCGAGAATGCCCAGGAAAAAAGGCAGTAGTCAGCCTATTGTCTTTAGAAAACCTAATGATGCCCACAAAAGGACTGGGCAGACTCTAGTCTCTGGCATCTTCCTAGCGTTTCTTTTTTCAGGAGCAAGGAGAAAGAAAATCTCCCAAGAATGAACAGATCATTCAAAATTATGCATTTTGAGCACTGACCAGCAAAGTTTAGTTTTCATTGTATAAAAAATCATCAAAATGAAGGGTAACTGAGAGAAATTTTCTTTGTTCCTTGTCACAAAGTGCTCCACAGTGAGCTGGGATGAATGTCTGAGCATCTGGAAAAAAATGAGGGAGGGAAATGAAGAGAAATGAGGGAAAGAGAGAATGAAGTTGTGATAGTCATAGAGAAGATTTATGGGAGAAACTTGTCGTGCTACCTGAAGTTTGGCAGAGCAGATGTGAGCTCTTGGAGTGCTGTTGTGACCCCAAATAAATTTAAGCCATATGCAGACGTTGATATGGCATCCTTTTTCATCAGTGTATTTTTTTAATAAGATCACAATGCAAGCTGTTTTCCCTCTGTTGTCTTTAAACACTTGTGATATCATGATCTAGAAGGAAGTTATGCTGGCACGTGATAAGGTGCTGAAAAGTTTTGTAGCATGTTTTAGACATGATTAGGACAGAGGCACGTCACAGCCAAATTTTAGAGCTTCCTGTCATGGGTTGTCATACCCTAAAAATAGCCTAATGGAAGTGTCTTAAAGAAAGCCCAAATATATATGAGGAATGGATGGCAATTTCCATTCTTAGTCTGTGTCCATTAAATAGATGACATACATATCCCCAAGGCTTATATGTGTTGTGCATAGAGCCATGAGCAGAACACTGCAACGTTTGACCTCTGTATTCTTGTGCCTTCTTGTATGTGAAATTCAGCTACAGTGTATTCTGAAATGAGTTATGATTAGTGTCTAGAGATACTGTTGCTTTCTTTGACATAAAAGTACCTTAGTGCTTCATTTGTGAACAATTTTTGAATATTTAAATCAAGTGATTGTTCAGTGAAATAAGATTTACTTGAACCTTAAAAAAATTGTTTCCAGTCAAAATATAGGAATTATCCCATTAAGAAAGGGTTTAAAGCAAAGTTCTGACTGCAAGCGAATAATTGCCAGAACCTAGAAAAGCGGAGTATAGTGCCTTTTCTATTGATTATGGATTTTGAAATGTCAGCTCCCATCAGAACGTGGGGAGAGTCAGGTCACTTCTGTGCTTATTTGGTTCAAATAATTTCTTTTTGACATCTCTAGTGGCATTGTCAAACAATCCAGGCACATTTTTGCGTTACGTTGAATAGTAACTGTATTTATCTGAGTGCTGAACTTTTAGGTTAGTATGAAACTTGTGGTACGTTTCAGTTCTGATTACTATTTCAACAACACAGGGGGACTTCAAGAGCTGCTGACACAGGCTGGATTTAGATATTGATGATCCGGTGCTTATCAGTTCTTGCAAGATTTCACCTGAAGTGAAACGATTAAGTAAAATACTTGAATGTTTCCTAAAATGAAACTTTATTCTGTTTCTTGGAAATTCAGGTCTAGGTGTCACCGTTGCAGCCCTTCCCTCTAGCAAATAATTCTTTTGTTGTGGAATAAGGCACTACTTGTCATGGATGAAGATGGGAAAGCATAGGATTTTCATTGGGATAGTGTATTGCTTTTCTGGCCAAATTAGCCTTAAGTCTGTGGTTAATTTGCTGTTAATTTCTGGTGTTAAGTTGGGTTCTTTTTTCTTCATGGGCCAAACTCATATACAAAATTGAAATTAGGAGTAGCACAAGACATCTATCATACTGATTTTACTTTTATTACGTGTTTACGTTTGTCTTTATTAAATGTAGGTATGCTCATTTCTGGTTTGATGGCTTGGCTGCTCAGCTACATACTGTATTTTTCCTTAGCTGGTGTTGATAAACTTCTTGTCCTAGTCTGAAACCATGATTATATTATAATTTATAATTATTTCTATAATCATTCCATAAAACATATATCTGTTCTGACATACTGTTTTTTTAATCTGTTTGGTCTGTATGTATACAAATGGTTGCAGAAGGTATAAAAGAGGATAAATGGTTCTGAGAAATTAGGAATTGTGACTATACTGGCCTTTATCACAGGTTTGTGAAGCAGAAAGAGTAAAATGTTTTCATTTTGTTTACACTCAGTGTTTGCATTCAATTTTGGAAGAATTAAGTTTGTATGTTCAGGACCTGTGAAATACTTCCTTTGCTGAGTTGCTGAGAAATGCCAGATTGAAGTCTAGAGGACCAAAATCCACATCCTATCTGTTCAGTAAATTAATGGTCAATTAAAAAATTTCTTTGGTTCACTGCATTCTTATAATGTTAATTCTACCTGGTAGTGAGAGATTGCAGAGTCCCAGCTGATGATACCTGTTAGTGATTGTTAGTTCTCAACTTAATTTTGCTTAATTATGACTGGACTTTAATAATCAGTTACATTAATTTGCTTTTAAAATAATTTTGTAATATCTAAGTCATCTTGGTATTTTTCAACAGGTATACTAATGTCGTTGTTCAGGCTTAACGTAATAGAGCTAGAAACCTAAAGCAAAGCACCTGAAGCAAAATCATGAGTTATTTTTATTCCAGAAGGGTCTTTATGCATATTTTGTCTATCCCATTCAATCGCATTCCAAATTTTTGTTTCTTCTTTTGTGAGGGATTTGTTATTGAGTCTTAATGATGCTAAATAGTTTCAGCATCCTATTTACGGAGCAAGGGGCAGTTGATAAGGATTATTTTGGTATGGTCCTGGATATGTAATAGTGGAGGAAAAAGATCAGTATTGAGCTGGACTGACCTGCATAATTCAAGAAATGTCTAAGCCTGCATCAAGCATATGAGAAGTCCTAGAAATTCAATAAGGCTACTTAAAGGCTCAGTGCTAAGTTGCACTTTATTTATATGATTTCTTGAACTGTGACAAATATCAGTCATGTCAGTACAAACAAATGAAGATCTTTAATGTTTGCTATTTATTCTTTCATGTGTTTTTCTTCCCTCCCCATGTCTGTGCTCCTTTTTCATTTGATACTTTATATGACTGCTATCTTAGTTCCAGTATTAAAATGGTCCTGGCAAGCTAGATTGAATTTCTGACTAAGGTTCAGACTTGCTTTGGCACAGGGAAAATACTGTCCCCAGTAGGTTGAAGTGACATTGTAAAACATCTGGTCAATTCTTTCCCTCTTGGATGCAGTTTTGACTTTGAGAACTGAAAGTTACATCTGAAATACTACTGTGTAAATTTTATTTTAACACCTCAAATACATTTAATTGGAAATCATTCACAGGTTTAGACCTCACATGACTTGTATTTTTTTATAGCGGGTCCTTCATTTGAAACTTAGATGTCTATGGTATCTTACAACACAAATATTGTGTTGCTTGTCACTTGAGGGAAGTGAAACAGTAGGATTTTATTGTTGGTACATTCTTCCTGAAGATGATGGTATAAGAGGGAGGGAATCATCTTTTTCTTACATAACAATCCATGGGGTAATACAAAGAGAAGAGGTATTCCTGGAGTGCTTCTAGTTATTTAATCTATAGGCTCAGAGAACTGAGTCCGATCTTCAACTGGTAAAATACAATACTGTTCAACTGACATAACTGACTGAAATTCTTATTTTTTTATATTGTACCAACCAAGAGTCTGGCACGTAAAGTCTGCCAAACTTGATGGATGTATTGTACATGTCTGTGTGCTATAATTGGCTAGTAGACATCATGATGAGTGGGAACAACAATTATGTGGGAATAGCAATAACAAAGTGATCTCCAAGTTGATTATGGAAAATATAAAAAGGCCTAAGTGGTGAGGAGTTAAAATATGTGTTGGTATATAGTTAGCATACTTCAATTGCTTATGTGGACCAATAGGAAAAATTGAAAGGAGACTAAGTGCAAAGAAGGGGCAACTGTAGAAGGGGAAAGCTGAAAGTCAACTTCTAATTTTAGGCATTGGGTGAAGTGCTTAAGGCTGGAGTTCTGTGAACACTTAAAGTTGGCAGGGCTGTTTATTCCCACTCTTGTGCCACAGCCACCTCCTGCAGGTGCATGTTAAATAGGATCAGGCCACTCACTTGGCTGAAGGGGCCTGTGTCTTTCTGAGTCCAGTCACAGATGGTATTCACAGAATTTAGGCCACTTGTTAGGAGATCTGTCAAACTCTTTGCAGTAGGTGCAGGACAGCTTAACCAGCTCTAGCTGCATGTTATATAGCAAATTATCTTCATGTCTTGCATTTGTAATGTAAAATGCTGTGACCCTTTCTTGTGTCGGGGTGCCCTGGTGGCATCTACACTGGCCCAGGTGAGCCGTGTGACTGAAGAGTCACTGACTGACTGTTGTGATGAAGAGCAAAAGCCCAGGACCAGTATGTGCCTCCTCGGCATGAGACATCACGGCTAGAAGGAACGCTGCTTTGCTGCACCCTGTAGCCATGGGTCTATTTCATTATATGCTCCAACACAACAGTCTAGTAGTTTCATTTACATGCACACCATCAACCCTGTTAAACCACTCCCCTTTTATCCCACTAGGTTGCAATTCACTTGTCCAGGGACAGGGAATTTAGGAATGCTTTAGACCATTTAGTTGGACTTCCTATACAATAGGTTTTTACCTTTTTACCCTCATATCTCATGACTGGTTACCAGATTCTGAATATAAAGACAATCAAGAGATTAAGAATCTTCCTTCAAAACAGAGACTGGTGCTATATGTCTCTCAAATTCCGGCAGTTTGAGTTCTTAAAATAATGTGTTAATATGCTTATTGGGGTTTTAGCACTGAGTGTATGGAATCATGTTGAAAATATGTTTGTGTCAGGGAGGCACCGAAAGCAGCTTTACAGTTCAGACAATGCAGTAGTCTGCTCTATCACATAGTCAGAAATGTTCGAGTAAAGCTCTGTACCCGGAACCCAATGCTGCATGTCTGCAGAAAAATATATTTAATACCATAAATCTGAACTTAACTGCATTCACTGCAGAACTAATTCAAAAGTCTTAAAGCAAGCATTCGGCATCCCAAGATTTTTGTCTCTGGAGAGCAGAGTCTTCATGCCTAAAATTCTAAAAGCAGACAAGTAAACATCATCAAAGAGCTTTTGTAGTATGCATATACTCGGGCGCATGCATGTGTACAAACACACATACACGTGCCCAACCAGTTGAGATTGCCAGTGTTAGAGGACTGTTACAGAGCTTGTGATATTCTTAGTTAGATGCTAATAATCTAGGTGCTTTTGAGTACTTAGTCTGAGTTCACAGTCCATTTTAAATTCAATCTTACCTGCTCTCCTTTTCACTTTTTACTATTGTGTTCTGTCATGAGTTTACTTTAATGAGTCAAACATATTTTATTTAAAATTGAAATCAACAGCATAAGTATGTGATAGCTAGCAGATTTTATAACTTCTCATACTGGAAGAATTAGATGTAATTAATTACATTAAGAGCAAATATTGCATATAATGCACAGTTTAAATTTTCTTTACTGGATATACTATGTAATTATCCAAATACACTGCATGCCTTTATGCTCTGGAGTCTGATCTCAAGTAGAGTTGTAGTGCTTGATCTTCCAAATCCTTGCCACTGACTGTAAGGGGAATATCCAAATATATTGATAAGTTGTGCCATAGTTTCTTTTTTTTAGGACACCTCTTCTCTGAACCCAGAAAAGAGAGTTTGTTCTGCATGTGTTTGAAAGAATAATTATACCCTGTCAAGAAGGATATTTCTTAATCCCTTTCAGAAACAAGAGCTGGAGCTATGGTTCTGTTGAGGAGCTAAAGAGAAGAAGGTCTTGGCCAGCATGACAGCTAATGAGTAGATCTGAGGGAGAAGAGTGGTAGGAATGATATGATGTAGAAGAAAGTGGAGGTTTTGAAGGTGACATGGTGAAAGCCTCAATTGAAAGCACTGGTCTGAGAAAGATGATAGGTTTTGAATGGATATTAAGACTCTGGGTTTATAACAAAGGAGGAGCTGGAATTCTGTGATCAGTGCAGGGATTGGTGGTTCCAGGGCTTCTGGATTAAGAAGGAGAGAGTAGGCACAAGAGGGTGTCTAGGACCCTGGCATAGGGGCAGGACTCATGCACCTTCTCCCCGCTTTTCCCCCCTTCCCCAAAATATAGCAGCCTCATGACAAAATTTCTCATCTTTCATTTCTTTATTGTCTCATACAACTCATTGCAGTGTTTTCTTATCACGGTTCTTCCCACTTCAGATGCTGTAGAGACACTTGAGTGCATATGACCTGGGTTTTCTTTAGTTTTGAACTATCAAAACAACTTTCCTTTTGTACTTGTGTAATCATTACAGCTAAACTTTTCAACAGACAGAGCTATAAATTTTTGCCAATAACCACAATGACCCTAAGTTTATTCAAGGGACAGACATATAGACTCTGCCTATTTTCACTGCCCTAGCCCTCTTTCTATTCTAATTAACCCAGATGCTAAATTAAGAGTATTTCTCTTTTCCTTCAGAGGAAAAAATAGGTGCGAGATCAGAAACGAACCTTCTCGCTTTCTGACTAAAGAACTGTCAAAGATGAAGAAGAATCCTTAGCCTGGGACAGAATTCACTTGAAACTACTAAATCCAAGTCATGTAGCTGAGGTCAGAAGAGTCTTATTATTGAGGTCAAGGTCTATTCTTTGGTAGGCATTAAATACCGTTATACTGCTTACCACATTTCTGTTAGCTTAGAGGAACTTGAATCTCAGCTCTGACCCTTGTCTCTCTCTATAACTTCACAGAAATTGTGTAACATTATTTTCAGGTTTCTCAGTCTGTGTGAGGTAGGTTTGAGAATATTCAGCTATATAACTGAAGCGGCTAGCCTATGTTGGCATTAATCACATGAAATACTTAGAGCATGAAGAAACCAGAGAAGGGAGGGACATCTCATCCAACAGGTGTGAGGTTATCTGCTAATGATTTTAAGCATAGGAAAAGTGTTTTAATCACCATGTTACATTTGTTCTGTTTAGCTTTGTTAATATGCATTTTTGCAGAATAAATTATGTCACCATGTCTGATCTTCCTGAAGGTCTGTGAATGACCTTCTCTCCTGAAAGTTTTTTTAAAAAAACCCTTTTTTTTTATGTTGTACCATATTTTTAAAACCTCATTGTGGGTCATATTGAAACAAAAATAAGAGCTAAATTTAGCTTTTCTTTATGGAAGCGGAGCTTGCAAACCCAAACCTTTGCACAGAAGGTTTAACAAAACTCCTCTTGACTAAGCACTGGAACTTTGCTATTGTGCCAAAGGAAAAGGGAAGTTTATGAAGGCAAAGTCATTTAGTTTAGAAACTTGGTTGTTGACTCTTTTTAACTTCTGACCTTGGTCTTGAGTTTTATGAGTGGGTAGGGGAATATATGGGGAGGCGGCAGAGTCAGCTCATTGTTAAAAGGAAGTCTAAACTCTGAAAACCACATTTTAACTAGTGCCCTAGCTAGATGAAATGTCTTTGCTAAAGAACACGAAATACTTACTATTTGGTTAAACAAAAGACTAGGAAATATATTAACAGATAATAACTGCTCTGAATAACAGTTTCACTAACTGGAATGCATTTGGCTTCTATTACATAATCAAACCCAAATTATAAAATGGCAGGAGCTGCATAATCATATCCCTTATTTAGTGCTAGTGCTGTAGCCTGCTGAATGGTACACAGATTGAAAAGTTGGGAGCTGCTTTCCTAGTGAAGAGCAAGTTCTGCTCAACAGTCAGGACAAACTTCCTTACTAAGAGGCACTTTGTCCCTGTTAAGGGACCTTTTAAGAGGGAGGTGCATTTCGTTTTGACCAGCAAATCTGCCTTGCTATTTTCTTTGAATAAGTAAATGGTTTTAACTTGTGGAACAGGAGTAAGAGCCCAAATGTTTTGCGTATCTTGTTCGTGTCTGTACCCAAAAATGTATCTATAGAGCAATGACCCACATTCGCAGCTCTTCCTGCATTACATTTAAGGTATAGCTTCCAGTGACTTCTGGAATCTGGGTTTATAATATATAGATATAGCATTTTCCCCTACTTTGGACCTAAATAACAAGAATTCAATCCATCAGAAATAAGCATGTATGTGTTTGGCTGGATCAGGGCCCTATCTCAAAAATAACATGCTAAGCTGCTTGGACTTAGAGATAATTGGAGCTATCCAAAACCCAACTGGACAACGTCCTCAGCAACCTGCTGTCATTGACCCTGCTTTGACAAGGGGGATTGAGTTACATGATCTCCAGATCATCTCGGTCCTTCTGTAACTCTGTGACAGCGTTACCTTTTTGGCAGCTTTCAACTTGCCAAAGAGAGAGATAGGAAGAATGGAAGTTAAGCTAATGCTTTCCAGTGAGACAGCAGTTTGGTACAGCCCATGGAAAATACCACTACAAGCTACTGGAAATTACCATAACAGACTCAGTCCTGTCAGTTATTTTGTGGGCTCCTGTATATTCATTTGCGTAGGTTCAACCAGAAAACACTGTGTATGTCGGGCAATATTCTAATGTTGAGACCTTTTGATCACATCTTGTGTTAAGGCAGTAATATGCACTTTTAAATTTGAGCTAAATTGGAACCACATTTGATAGATTATTTTTTTGAGATAAAGGATGTCTTTGGAGAATATTCAAAATAACTTTCTCCTGTATGTACATGTGGTTGGGTAGGGGATGGAAGAGGCCAGAAGGACATGGATTCATTTCTCATCTTTGCCCCTGAATTGTTGGGGAGTGGGGTGTTTATGTCCTTGTAGAGATCACTTTATTTTCTGTGCTTCCGTTTCTTACTCTTTGAAGTGGCCATCCTACAGCTCTCTATAAAACAGGTCTGGGAGCGTGGACATTGCTAAGAGCTCCAATACGATTAGTAATGTTAACTATAGAAAAAGAATTAACTAGGCTTTCAAGGGATCTAACAAAAGTTTTATTAAGTTCCGTAGCAGGATTAGTTGCAGCAGAAATAACTCTAAAACCCTGAGTATTATAGTAAAATAGTTTCTTTTTGAAAGTATGGCATTGACTAATAGGGGCACTAAATTTTCAGGGTGCTATTTTGAAAGGTTTGTAAACAAGATAGGTAGAATATTTTAGAATGAAGTACACTCTGAAGACAATAAAAAAATCAAGTTGTTTTTTTAACCTTTTAGAGTCAATTTACTGGTAGTACAACTCTTACTGCAATGCAGTTGAGTTTAAATTTAATCAATAGAATAGTGTGTTCAAAATATGTTGTGGAGAACATCATCAGTAATTGTAGCTTAGTGATATGTTTGTTGTTTGTCAGATTTTAGGGAACAAGAGAACATACTTGAATGTTTAATGAAAGGAAGAGCTATGCCTGTTCTGGTTTTGGGGGTGGATTTTTGCCAGGCCAGGAGAGTAAGAATGTGATAATTACCATAGGTTTACTTCATCACAATTCTTGCTGGGTTTTCTTTACGCTGTTAAAGAGTACTAATCTTCAGTCTTTTAATGGGATAACATCACAAACATGCTTGATATTCTGAAATACCTGTAAAAGTTTCCATGTGACCCTGTAGGATGAACTGAATTAATAGAAGATACTGAACTAATCTTTTTTTTCTATCAGTCAAAAAGCATATAATTCTCATTTACACTAGAGGTTTGTATTAATAGTTTACTTAAAAAAAGTTTACAAATTGTAGTCATAATGCTGGAGTTGATAATTAATGCTATTAATAAGTACAGAAACAGTCTGGAAATACTTGATGTACTTGGATAGAATGAAAAGGAATATTCTCCAAGTCCCTGCTACAGATTTCCTAAATCTGGTTTGTACGATTCACAGTAAAAGTGGCAGATGTCAGGAGCACTTACAGAAATGCCACTTGGATAAGTTGAAAATTTCATCTGTTTACCTGAAAATAGGACTGGGAAACTTGTTTGACTTGCGTTTATTTTTAAGATTCCTCTGTTGAGCGTAGAAAGGAGCTTTACCCGCTGCAATTTAAGGAAATCTAACAGTAAGGCACTATGCTGAATGAAACACATCATTTCCCTGAAGCAGAAGAGCATATTTTGAACTGTCAGTTTACTACAATGTTTAGCTTCTTGGATCCATGTGAATGTATGTAATGTAATTTGCAAGCATTTTGAATAATATAGACAATAACATCAAGGAGCTTTCCAAAAAGAACAGAAAATTAAAAGGACGTAATTCTTCTTTTCTTAACCACTGGATCCCAGTTAGAGCCTTAGACAGGTAAACAAAAGCAGAAAAATTAGGTAGCTTAGAGCAGTTTGGAAAGAGAGAATTCATCTATAGAAACTGCAGTGTAATAAAATGTCAGCTGTAAAAGCAGACCTAAGAGAATGCCAGGGAGTATATGTCTGGCCACACTGCTTAGAGAGAAGAAATTAAATGCAAAGGTGAGAGTGGCAAAGCAGGAGGACATTGTTTCATTCTTCCCATCCTCACCTTAAGGACTGATTCCCACTTACTGTGTTGTAAGAAGTAAGCTTTTCCACGTTTAAGCTATTTTTGCAGAGTTTCAAAGGCTTAATTGGCTTTGCTGCATTAACAGTAGTCATTTTCACATTTTATTGTGCTGCAAGTGCGGAGCATGACAGTCAGCAGCTTCAGAGTGAGTTGTGGGGTGGCACACTGCTGAGAGCCTCTGGGAGCAGATGTTGAACCACAGGCCCAAAACCTGACATTCTGTGCAATTTGGAACTTCTTAATAAAGAAAAGTGCCTTTGTTAAGTGGTTATTTTTTCCTTATCTATTCTCAGGGTTGCTCTTGTGGAAAATATTCCTGAAGGGATCAACTATTCAGACAGTGCACCATCCCATTTGTCTCTTTTCCAAGGCTGGATGAATTTGCTTAATATGGCTGAAAAGTCTGTTGACATAGTGTCTTCCCAGTGGGACCTCAATCACAGTCATCCATCAGCATGCCAGGTATGTTCTAGCCTAACGAAAGGGTGGGACTTTAACAATCTGTTCCTTTTATTTCACTATTAATTTTTTAGAACTACAGCCCTTCCCTGTAGCAGACCTGTTTGTTTGGGTAGTCTGAAACCACATTTTCTTATGGGGATTTTCCTGCCAATACAATAGCTTTCTGAGTGTGGTGACACACTTGGACTAGGTAACGCATCCAACACATATTCATATCACTTCCATCTTAGGAAGGGATGTCATTGTGTAACCTTAAGAAACCTGCAAAATTGCACCTATATTAACACATCCATAATTTGGGAATATCCATAAATCTATACACTTATTTTCTGTTTGGTGCAACTGCTCAAGTAAAAGAGCAAGCATGTGGGTTAATTCTGCAGCTAAACAGATGATAGAATTACACTTCTAAAGACCAGTGTAGTACCAGATGATTTCTCATACCTTTTCAAAATGAATCTGGGCAGAGAGCGGTGTTCAAGACTTTTGCAATTGAGAGCAATAGGAAAAATCGTAAATCGTGGTGAATGAGACAGACATGCATTACAATGATGCTGTGCCAACAAACACTTTATTCTTGAGAGCAACCCTCTTAGAAATATGGTAAGGGCAGGTTTCCACTTAGTATCACTTGTGAAACTAAGGCTGAGTATATCTCCTCTTTTCCACCAAATGGATTCTTTGCTGAAAGAAGCTGCTCAGCTGTCATGAAAAGGGGTTACAATGACAGCTGGCTAACTGTAAGGAATCAGCTCTGCCTTACTACGCCGTAAACTCTTCACTTTCCACTCTAGTTCTGTTGATGCTGTGCAGTAAAGAAATGCCTTTTGGTAGATGATAGATGAAGACAAAGATATTCTGAGCAACTAACAATAGTACTGCAAATAGCCTGTTTTTTCAAGTCATGAACTGGGTTCTACTTCTTTTGAAAGAGGCTGTAGCCTAGTTGAACAGCATACATTAACTTTTCTTCAGAATAAATCTGCTGCGTGTCCATTTGAAAGAGTGAAAATCTGAGGTGAGCAGCCAAATGGAAAATTTTAGAATGCTTATAAATATTGGAATATGGTTTGTGAATAAATTTATTGAGTATCAAAATATTGAGATTTTTCACAATGTAATTATGCAGCTAAACTTCATTTAAATGTATTGCCTACAAAACTTCAAACCCATGTACTGTCATTCAGGCAGATGAATTCAAAGAGATAGTGCCTTAGATGTTTTTAGGATGTGCATGAATTGGTATGTGCATGAATCTTTTAAAAATCTTTTGTCTGAAAAAAATTCAACATGTCATTTGCTTCAAAACCAGCAGAGCCTAACAAATCCCAAACAGAGGACAAAAATAGCAAACTGGAAATTGGGATTTCAGCAGTTAAGCATCAAATCCATTCACTGTTTCACATTTTCATGCAAAGCAAAAACTGTAAGATGTTGCCGAATGTCAGAGGGGGGAAAGGACAGCGAGACGTGTAAGAAGTGGATTTGCTCTTTCAGTCCTCAACTGCACTGTTAAAGCCAGAAAAATGAAACATTTTTCATAATATGCTCTTCTAGTTATCTATTTCTGCCTGCTTAGTAGTCTTACAAAAGTGAGTAATTACTTCTGTTTAAAGGCAATTAAAATTCCAGTCATTTCCTCGTTTGTACAGCAGTGTGGGCTGAACAGCTGATAGATCTTTCTGGCAAGCTTGTCTATTCATCCTAAAACACTACACTGTTATTGGCCAGTCTAATTGCTAAAGAAATTGCCAAGAGGCAGCGTTTCTTAGCAAATCGCTGCCCCAGAGAATGTACACAAAGCTCAGTGTGTGAAAGGGAAGGGAGAAAACTTGGATGGTTACATCTGCTTTCTCCACTTGTAGAACAGAAGTGCAATTTCGGAGGAGCTTCCATAATTGGAATCTCGTAATTTTCTGAAGTGTAAGTTGAATGTCCTCAAGTCTTTCCAACTTATACTTCAGGGATATTTGCCCCAAAATAGCAGAAGCATTATGAGAGGTAAGGGGGCGAGATGCAAAACTTCCAGGTAGTATGGGGCACTTAGTGAGTAAGTTCCAGTTGTTCCTTGAATGATTCTTGTTTTATCAGAAACTAAGGACATAACCGTTTTCCATATGGACCCACATCCTGCTCTATAACTATTTCCATTTTATGAATATTCAAGGCGTTTTGCAAAGCAAGGTTCTCTACAAGAGCACTTCAACAGATGTGGATTTTTTGAAGGAGAAAAGCTGAGTAGGCTAGCTTGCTTTTTCTTGATTACAAGGTTTAGCTCCGTTCTCTGTATATGTGTCTATGTAGTTACATGCTCACGTGCATACATAGATATATACACATGCATATGTCCAATATACATATTGAAAAATACAGCAGGAAATTCTGCAATTTTATATACACACATACATATATGTATATATGCCCAATATACTTATCATCCATACGTATACATATTGTCCATTTTTTCCAAATGTATATTGGACATACATATATATATATGTATGCACATGCGTGTATAAAATTGCAGAATGTCCTGCTGTATTTTTCTTCATGTTTGTGGGTATGTCCCTGAGAGTTGCCTGTCCATGTTTTGTTGTTATAAATCTAAACAAACAGTCATTGCTGACTGAGCTGTCTGGGTCACAAGGGCTGTGCTCAGCCGTCGGAGTTGATGAGTCTTGTTAACTTGGAGTCTTCAAATGCAAACACACGATGCTACAATGTTGTGTGTGCTTCCACAGCTGAGGTAGTCAAGTAAACAAATACTTGTTTAGCAAAATATTGAGTAGGCTTTCTACACTTGCTCTTCTCATTTGGAAGAAAACCATGTGTTTTAGCAACTTAATGATGTCATCTGTGTGCATTTTCAAGATCGCAGGGTAGTTGTCATACAGAGGCTTTAGGATTTTTGGAGAGTGTGAACGTGTGACTTCTGTGGCAATCTGATGTTTAGAGATACCTGAGGACAATGGAAATCAAATTTTTGTGGATAGCTTTTAATTCATTTGCAGCGGAGAGAGAGGTGAACATAAGATCATGCCAATTTCATGATTTTCACAATTCATTTCCTCTGGCTCATCTCATGTTTAGAAACTTTAATTTAGAGTGACCATTTAGAGTTCCAGCAAGTCCTTCCTCACACATTTCATTTGAAGTTTAACAAATAAGAATTAACGTCATCATGGTTTATTGGTATTGCCATAGCTATGGCACAGAAATCAGCTACAATCAGCTATAGAGACTGCAGTGTATTTTCTTTTCTGTAAGCACATCTTTACAGAAACATCCCTTCTCTTCAGGTGGTGGCATTTCCCAGATGCAGCTCCTACAGACTGAAGCATAGAAAAGAAATAAAAAAGAGAGTTTTAAAGTGAAAGCGGTTTTTAAACTCTGACTGAAGTTCCGAAAATTGGCATTCCTTCCCTTTTCATTAGCTATTTTGCTATAAAAAATTGAGGAGAGCATTCGAGTCTCTCTGGTTTGCATTAAATGACAGAACTTAAATTTAGGGTTTCATGATTTATTTGCTTTATTGGTTTCTGTCAGCATGCTATGATTTTTAGTGATATTTTATAGATATACCCAAAGGCTTGATCATAGGACAACTTTTAAAATATTAGTAGAATTATATCAAATAAATCCAGAAGAAAATTCTGGAAGTAACCAGTTTTACTTCTGTGGAAAGAAAAAGCTAGGCATTCTCTAAACTATTGGAATCTAAGTTAGTGAAGAGCACAACAATTCAGTTTGGAGTACTTCAATAAATACATCATTTTATGTTCATATCCCCCCTATTTTATTTCTAATGAGGAATGTATGCTAATAAAGACAACAGCAGGCAAGGAAAATCAGCCAGGCTAGAATCAGTCTCCCTAGAGACTGCTAAGAAAGTGCTCTGGGGACAACTTCAGGGCCTTTTGGTAATGATAACTTTCTTTTCTTTCTTTTTTTCTTTTTTTTTTTTTT
>VZTL01062300.1:0-11053 GCA_013400535.1 Scopus umbretta | reverse complement strand
TTTTTTTTTTTTTTCTTCTTTAAATTCACTGGGTGGCTGTAGCAGGTACAGTTGGGATTGATGTTTCAGATGTATGGCAGTTTAAAGCTACCATGAGAATGTCAGTTGGTTCCTGTGATATATACTTTTTACAACCTCTTTTGTCACTTTCAGTAGGTCTTTTGAAACAGTCCAGTGAAAAGCGTAAGAGAATGTTTTATCAGGATAGGCAGATTTCTAGTGGTATTGTTTGTTAAAATGCATATATGGTGTAAGGTAGCACTACTGCAGTTTCATAGCACTTGGCTCCTACTATTTCTCATTCCTCACAAGCTGAGTACATAGAAATGATTCTGATCGCTGTCACGTAGTCGCGCAGCAGCCTGGTATTGTCTCACAAAGGGAATGTGGTCTGAATGACAGCATGAGGGTTTGTGTTCAACAGAAGCATTTCAAATGTGCTGACAGCAGTGACAAAACTCTTCAGACCTTCTGTCCGGTCTTTTTCCTTTTCATAGAACAAAACAGTAAAATTGCAAGCAAACATGTCAGAAAACTGAGTTTCAAATTTAATATTAATGGGGAAGAAGGCCAGGTTCTTTAACAACGAAGGAAGAATTTCTGGTACCCTAATTTACTATAGTATGTACAGATTTTTTTAAAAAATGTTTTGAATTTTTCATAGTTGTTTAGTGTGTCTAGACTAAGCCTTGGTGAGCGTATGAATGCCTGCTGAGAGATGATGCAGCGAGAGAAGAGACGGGGGGAATTCTTTCTGGTTCTGGCACCGAGTGGTGGTTTTTTTTTTTATACCTGTGAAAACACACATATTTATGGTGAGTGCACTCCCGGTCTTAACCATCGCTACTTAAAGATGCTTTAAACGTTTTATGAATTTGAGGTTTCACCATAATTGAACAAAAAAAGGATATTATAAATACACAGCTTGTGGTGTCCCTGATGGGAAGAGAGCTGTATTTTCAGAGATGTCTTCATTGGAATGCAGGGCTGCACTCCAAGTGATCTGCTCACCCACAGGATGGGCTGTTCAGCTGGCAGCATGGCCTGTAAGAGACAGCCAGGTGGTCCATCAAGGATGCTGTCTTGGTCACATCAGGGCATAATGAGATCAGGTAAAACTCAGGAAATGCTGCCATGTTCTTTTTTTTGTTCAATCTAAAATTCATACAGAAAGTCCAGGCTTGTTTATCAAAGTTTTTGTAAATAATATGTGAATAAAATCTTGTGCAGGTAGAAGTGAAGTGGCAATAACGTCCAGAAATAATCACCTTGGGGGAAAAAGTGTAAAGAACCATCTGCAGAAACAAATTATTTTATCAGCTTTAGATGTTAACTTTCTAAGCATTTCTTTAGTAGAAAGGTTAATGCATTAATTCATATTGATAATGCAAATCACTTTCCATCAAGTGTATGAATGCTTTTTCAGTGTTTATTTTTGTATGCTACAGCTTTCTACTATGTTTCTAGTCAAAATCAGTTTTTACAGATAACCCAGACAAAAACAATGTGCCTCTGTTTGTCTTTCTACCTAGTAAATTAAATCAGCACATAGAAACTTTCTGGATAGCAGTTTCTACATATATATTAAAAATATATATATTTAATTAATTTATGTCATGCAAGCCTTTTAGTCCTTAATTTTTCATGCTCGCTTTTTGCAGAGATAAAACTAATGAAACTCAAAACTGGTGGTGTCTCCAATTGGTGAACCCAGAAAAAGTGGAACCAACAGCTGCCTGAGCTCTGGCACGTCAGGAGCCTGTCACCCTGGGGGACCTGGGGGACGGGACAGGCCATGGGCTGGGAACTCGGCAGACAACAGCGCAGTGATCGCGGGTCCTAGATTTAGCTGAAGTCTAGCAGTGCCAGTCTGCAGTAATTGTGGGAGAGACCCTCTTGGTGGGACCAGGGCACACAGGAACACTGGTCAGTGCCACTCTTGCTCCCCCAGGATCACAATGGAGCTGCTGCATAACCCCGTATGCAGCATCCATCCCATCTACGCTATTACCTCATTAATTCTTACCTCTGGTAACATCTGCCTCCCTTCTCCTTAAAAAGAAAAACAACACAACCACTGGTGTGAGAATTAAGGATCCTTTAAGCTTCATGATGAATGTGAGGGAAAGACACTTCTTGACTTGCACAGCGACTCAGTGAGGGCTTCTGGGTGTGGGAGGTAAATCATGGGTGTTATTTCTTACATATGGGACCACCTAGTCACCTCAGGAAATGTTGAATCTGAGTATAAGAAGCATTTGGACCTCCATGCAAAGCATGTTTTTGTTTTCCTGTTCTATGAGCTATTGTCTAATGCTTTCATTATGGCACTATCTTAGAATCATAGAATCATAGAATCGTTAGGGCTGGAAAAGACCTCTGAGATCATCTAGTCCAACCATCAACCCAACACCACCATGTCTACTAAACCATGTCCTGGAGTGCCACATCCACATGTTTTTTGAACCCCCCCAGGGATGGTGCCTCCCCCCCCTCCCTGGGCAGCCGGTTCCAATGCCTCACCACTCTTCCAGTAGAGAAACTCTTCCTGATATCTAATCTAAACCTCCCCTGGCGCAACTTGAGGCCATTACCCCTCGTCCTATCGCTGGTTGCTTGGGCAAAGCAATTTGCTCCTCATNCATTGATAAAAACATTAAATGAGGCTGGCCCCAGTACTGAGCCCTGGGGAATCTTGTTGATTACTAAGTTCCTGTGAGCCCTAGGATGAGCAGGGAGCTATGCTGTGGATTTGAGCAAGCAAGCAGGCATAGATTATAAAAGTAAAACGTAAACAGTAGTTCTGTGTTGCCATTGCAGCCTCTGGCTGCTCCGTAATTTTGAGAAAGCTGTTTTTTAGGAGGGTGGCTATTCTTATTTTGCCACATATATTCAAAATGAATGAATATTTAAAAATAGGTCTGTACTGTAAACAGGCTGAAGAGCTACTTTCTGTGACTGCTTAATGCTTAAGTGCCAGCAAGTCTCAAAGTGTCAATCTGTGCAGGCAATTACAGGGCAAAGGGTGGCTCTCCACTGTCTGCTGCTTCTGGGTGCAATGTAGGAGGTCTTCTGACTATGTTTTGATAGTCCATGCTGTCAGATTGCATCATCCCAAACTGCTTTTGCATCAGCCATTTTTGTAGAAGAGAAAAATCCTTTAAAGATTTTCAGAGTAACAATTTATACAGAAAATTGTCTGTCATGGTTCTGTGGAAAGCTTTATCTTCTACCTGTTTGTTTGAAAGCTGATATGACTGTTGTTTTAGCTTTGCCTTTGGGCCAGCATTACACTGAATCTAAAGTGAGCTATGTAGGTAGGGCTGGCACTTTGTTAGCTGATTAAACCCAAAGTTTTTGACTGCTAATTGTAACTGGTGTCTGCAGTAGTAAGTTAGAATGGCAGTAAGGAAACGGGCTGTAACTGTGGTTGTAGCAACACAGCACAGTAGTGATACATTGGATATTTTATTCTTGACATCGTGTAGTTAGATGCTTCTAACTAAGCATTTTTCTTTAAGTTAAAATATTGAATCTAAATATTAAACATTTACGATGCAATTGGAAGTCTAGTTTTTTTGTTTCTTGGATGTGGAAAAATGCAGTGATTTAAAATTTTATTTTTCATATGAAACAAATATCTTGATTTCTGTTTTAACAAATATCTAGTTCAGTGTGAGATTCCCTTTTTTTGTTCTGTGTTAGAAATAGCGGTTAAATAGTAAAGTTATAACAGTGTAAAAAGGAATAGCATTATAGTTTTCCTTCCTGGTATAGCTCATCCAAAGATGAGCATGTGACCACTTGAAAATGTCTTGTACTATGGTTAGAACCACTTACAAAAAAATCATTCAATATTGAATAAGTATAATTAACTCTTTTCCTTGCACTTTTTATCCTGATTTAACAGAATGTAACTGTTTAGAAGAAAGTCAAAGTAAAAATATGTTTATGCAGCATCAAAAAAATGGACACTTCATTTTCTGTGTCACCTGTCATCAGTAGTATTGCACATGCTGGGTAAAGGAAGAAGCAAGTTTGGCTTTCAAAACAGTATTTCTCCAAGAAAAAGCTGAGTTGCTTTTTTCTTTAGCGTAGATTTAACCGTATCTAGGAACATATTTACTCAGCAGTTGTGCAATATGCTTTTGTTTTAACATGCGTCTTTAATTTGTTGGTATGTTCTTTGAACAATTCTGTGTCTTACATCTTCTGCTTTCCTTTAATGTTCTTCCCAGGGTCAGCGTCTTTTTGAAAAATTGCTTGAACTGGCATCCCGAAATATTGAGATAAAACTAGTGAGTGATATACTGCCCATGGAATCAAAGGTATTAAACGACTTGAAAACAAAGGGTAAGACCAAGGTCTTTATATTGTTATGTTATTAAGTGCTACATAACGTTCCTTTTACTTAAAATGCAGACTCAGATGTTCGCTTAGCACTGTTACCCTACAACCCTTCAGCTTTCTCTGGTTCACAGTTATCAAAAATCTGAAACTTTGTTACTGTAGTTGAGGTAGATGTTTGCAGTTTGCAAGAGGTCAAAACGGTGGTCCAGTGATTAGATAGATGTTTAAACTCATTATAGCCATCCTGATGGTAGGCAATGTAACCTGAGAGACTGCTGTCATACCTTGTGGGACAAGATGGTTTCCTCTTTTCAGCAGTGGCAAAAGAAATTAAGAAAACAACGTGTTTATGGTACTGATGATTCTGAAGCACTGGAAAATAGACTATCAGTCAGATTAATCCAAGGTTTTCTGGGCTACGTGTATTTCTTAGGTGCTTGCTTTCCTAATCATTGTTTTGAGGCTTAAAATCCCTATCCAAAGAGGGATTGATTACACACTGGCACTACATGACTGAAGTTGCTTTAAGTACAACTGTGTGGAAAAATAGCAAAGAGAGTTTAAGAAATGCTGAAAGAAATTAGAATCTCTTAGGAGTTCTGACAATCTTACACATACTTCTTCTGAATAATAATATGCTAATTATCTCTATAATCTGATAAAAGTATGATTTTAAGTGTAGGATACATTTTTCCAAAGGGCAAAAAGAACCTGTATATTTTGATGATGATAATTTTTGACACAGATTACTATATGGATCATGAAGGGAATTCTAAAAAAGGAATTAAGTAAAGTGGTTGGTATGTGTAGTGACACCCTAACGTAACATGTCTATTTATGGTGAAGAATAAAGAACACCCTTTCCCAACAAAAATCGATCTTTATTTGTTTAAATTCCTTGTAATCTCCTGACTAGCCAAGTAAAAGAAAATTACTAATGGAAGTCCTGGTCCCTTAAAGACATCATTTTTTGATCAAGACTGACATGTTATTTAAATGTAATAAGTACAGAGACTTGGCATTTCATGACACGCCTGTTCTAGGGCTTTGATTATTTCTGTTATGTAACCAAAAGTGATATTGATCCTTTGATAACCAGTAAGAATACATCAGCTTTGTCAGACACCTGTGAAGTAAGGAATTATCTTTTTCTGATGTGCTGAAAAATAAATAGGTTTCTTAATATCAATATCAGTGAAACTGCCTTTGAAAAAGTGGTTTCTTTTCTCTGTGATTCTAGTGTCCCAAGTTCCCCACCAGTCAGAGGAGATGAGAGGTAGAGCCTGTATATGTATATTGGTGTACCTGGCAATAGACATTTTAGTTATCATTTATTGAGAATACCCAATATCAAAAACTATCCTCTTTCAAAAAAAGATGAGCAAAAATTTTAGCTAGAAAAGGGGGCGATGTTTGTCATTAACACTTCCTTCAGTTTATTTGGGAATTAATCAGACCTGTGAGCTTTTTGAACAAACAAACAGACAGGACATAGGATTTTACAATTTTACTAGCTTCAGTTTCCCTTATGCCTTGCTCAGATGTCTGGGACAGGAAATTTTAGAGTATGCAAATGAAGCGATCACTGTGGGCCCTGAGCTACAAAGAATTGGAGAAAGTCACTTTTATGTAGTAATCCTTGTGAGTTTTGCTGTCATCGTCTTTGAACCCTGTAATTGTAGATATCATTGTGTACTGTTGGCCTTTTTCAAAGATCAATATTATAACTTCTTGATTTTCTTACTATGAATGTTTTTTTCCTCATTCCATGTTTGGTTTTCTTATTTCTACAAGTTCTGATATCTTTGTTAGAATGTCTTGATTATGACATTGTGATTGCCAGCTCTGTTGCAAGTCTTTCACCTGCATTTCAGTTTGTTGTTTGGTTTTTATCTCCAGGAAAGCTAGGTAAATATTTATTTGGGTCTGCATTCCTGAAAAGAGATGTTAGTTTTAACATTCAGTCAGATTTAAATGTATTAATTTTATGTTGAAACAAGCAGACCTTGTATGAACAGCAGATTCATGGTATATTCTGCTTGTGTCAAATAGAAGCTAACTGGTAGGCTAGATTATAAAAAAAAGACTACCCCAATTTCCATAAGTTCAATAATATTAATAACACAGTAAATGGAAAATGTATCTCCATTAGCCTTTTTCATGTCTGCTGGAGAAAAAAAATTACTGTCATCTGCTACCATTGTTTTAGCTGAGGATGAACATATCATTAAGCTTTGCTATGCTATCCTGGAAGATCTGTCTACTAAAATTATTAATCTCTTTGCTCATGAGGCACTGGCCACCTGCATCCTCAGAAATGAGTCAGAATTGATCCTTGAAAGGGAACTATACATCATCATTTGGACATGTATATTCATGAAGATAACTATTTTTTTTTCCCCTGCAACTGGTCAGATTTGTCTTAGAAAGTATGCCATACACCTGTTTTAATAGAAGTGTTCCTCTTGTGGGAAAGCAAGCAGTAAATATATCAATAGTGCAGCCAAGTTTCGAAGCTTCTCGAGATGGAGAACCAGAATACATTTGGCTGGGCAGACCCAAACTCCCACTTGTCGTGTCCCTCTGAATTAGGCAGAGGAGGGTCTAAGCTAATAAACTGATTGTTCCCAAGCAGCAAATACACTTGGAGCCTGAGCCATGGGCAGCAGCATGGAGAGAGAGCACATACCTAGCCTGTGGGGCTCTGGGGGTTTTATGCACTCCTGAGCCTGCCTTTACATTGCTAGGTAAGCATAAACTAGCCTCTTCTTTCCAAAGCAGATTCTGTGCAAGAGTTAGACTGTCACCAGGGAGTGGGCTGTCCTACTAAATGTCAGGCACAGTTGCTTTTGCACAGAGAAGGTGGAAGAGCTTTGCCTTTCTTTTCAGCAGACTGGGTGATCAGAAGCCCTAAGCTGTGCCCACAGGCTGTGCAGGCTAATTCCTGGGGTCAGGATAAGGGATAATTTGGGTGTCAGCCCCAGGATGTACCTGCTGATATACTGCCCGGGAATCTTGAACGATGCTGCGGTTCCTCAGCCCATGGTTATCTACCTTACACTGCATCTTCAGGTAGCGTGCCCTTTCTGACTTAAGTAGCCCAGGTAAAAGTCTCAACACAGGGGCATGGGTTTATATGTGGTTGCTTAAAGAACTATATTTGGTCATCCATATTGTCTCATGCAGTGGGTTGGGTTTGGTTTTTTTTTGTACTAGGAACCATGACATGTTACAGCACTGCTGCATCTCAGCACAGATGTCGAGACTACTTCTGCCAGCCAGATTATTCTAGCACATCTTTCATTTTTCTAGACAGGCATGCATGGAGCCCCTTTGCCTCTTCTCCCCATTTCTGAAGTACTGTAGAAAGCAGCTTTGATAGACCTTTTCCAACCCAGGGGTGCATCCTAGAGTCCTCCCTACACATCCTTCCTCTCCAGCAGCCGTCCCTACTGATTAACAGAGGAGAAAGTTGAAATCTGACTTCAGATTTGAGCTGATGGGGTAAGACAAAGCATAACTTATATGGACGGGAGACCAGAGCTGAACTGATGTAGAGTAAAATAAAATTAGTAATTTACAGTCGCAATGTTAGTACAGATATCTGAGCGAGCTGTGAACCTGCAGGTTTGTTGCCACTGTTAAGCCTTTTTTTGTCATGTCTTTGCTTTCCTGACTCTCTTGAGCTAGCTGTACAACAGAGTGGCTTGGTTACAGAAGCAGCCTAGCAGCTGCAGCGTGAAATATGGATTGATTTACTGTGCTAACACATAACACACCTAGAGCTGTGGTGACAGGAGCCTCTGAGTGCCGAGATAATGTACATTCGCTAATAATTGCTGCACTGTGGGAGTGTTATTTAGTTGCAAAGTTAAGTATGCAGAAATGAGGAAATACTAGTTCCAGAACATATATTTATGATAGGCTTTAATTACATTATCAGATTCTATATTTTGCATAGAATACCTGGCTGGTACTTGCTATAATTGTGCCACATTAGTCGGAAGTTTTTCCCTTGCATTGAATGAGAATACGTCAAACATTTAATGCCTAAGGTAGATGATGCTCATTCAGGGAATATTATTTTTTGCTGGTAATAGCTAGAATCTTTTTTTATCTTCATATTTAATGTATGTCTCCAGGCTTTCTTTATTGCACGTCTGCCAGATCCTGCACTGAATGCAGAATGATTAATTTCCTCACAGGCTTTTCCATGCTGCTTCTCACTGTGGTATCCGAGTGCTCCACAGATAAAGTATTAATGAATTTCTTTTTACATCACTGTTAGGTGAGGTCGCTTGCTGCTTCTGTCTCTCAGGGACAACTAGCCATTATTAATGGCGGCACAGGCATCAGAAGCCAGATCTGAGCATTTATTTTCTATAGTCGTAATTAAAAAAATGTATATTTGTAATGAAAAAAAATCAACCACATATAAGTTCTTCCAGCTCATGTTGTCAAAATTATTACTAAACAGGCTATAAACTGTGATGCTATTTTTACAGGACCTTTTGTAACATGCAGTCCTAGGGTGTGAAGTCTTGCTTCTGTATAAAGTTAAAGCTATATTTCACATATGTATACAAATACTATGCACATATGTGTATGACTCTCTTGTGAAAGTAAGTCTGCCTGTAGGCAGAATTTGTCTCACTGTGTAAGCAAACATGTTCTTCTTTATCCTCCTTGTGCTGTGACAGTAGCTTATTAGTGATTGTTTTCAAGGTTATTGTTTTAGCCTTTTCTCAGCTGTGGTTCAGTCTACTAGATTGAAACATTTCTTGTAACCCCCCCCCCCCACTCCGTGCACATAATTATGTACCAATCTTTGTTCCTCAACTAACATTTGAATAGTACTGTCTCCAGTTAGGAGGTGGTTGTATCATTTCTTATGTGTACAGAATCTAAATCCCTTACTAATTATGATCTTATTTTAGCTGACAGTGTTAATGCTTTTTAAGACATGCCAATGGATTTCCTTTCTTCAATCTGCATCGCTTCATTCCTTTTCTGTTTGCTTTTTTCACAATACTCCCTTTTCATCAATCATTTTTCATATATTTGCAAGGAATGTTTTTTGTTTTGTCAGTGCTGGCTGAGGCAGATATGAAAAGAGGAGTCTGTCCATGTCACAATGTGATTTAAAAAACAAAACAAACAAAAAAAAAATCAGTGAACTCAACTAATAGCTTTTGAATGTTAGCAATGAAACTGGAGAATAATAGAAAGTCTTTGTGCTAGAGCAGGACCTAATCATTAGATCACATGTGCATCTGTTACTCACTCAGCAGTTCATGCACATTTGCCCAGGATTACACTCTCTCTTAACCAGATACAACCAAAGCAGAGAAATTAAAAAGTTATATTATTGCAGGGAGACAAAGAAATGAGTAGAAAGTGGAGTTCTAGAAGCTCTTTGTGCTTTTATTTGTGCACCTTAGATTGCAAACACTATCAGATACCATTCCATGACAAATTAAACCAGTTTATATCTGGGCAGCTGCATGATCCCAGCCTCCTCTTTGCCCTCCCCACCATATGTTGTCCCTGTCTTCTTCCTTGCACCAGTGATCATGTGGTAAGGCAGTTCAGGGTACTGATTTGGCTACAGACTGCGTTTTTTTGGCTGGTTTAAATGTAATTTGCATTAGATTTCTGCGTTACTTCGTGTATGATCTCACAGGCGTAAATGCTGTGTACAACACAGAGATAGGAAACACGTAGCTGGGGTTGGCAAGGGAGGTAGGACCACAGGACCCTGGTTTAGATAGGCTTAATCTGCCATGGCACCAGAAAGCTCAGAGTTCATGTAACACCTAGAGACTTTTAGTGGTTTTGTTTTTTCCTGTACTTTTGTTTTAAGGAAATTGTTGCACGATGGACAGCAATAGTGAATATGATTTATACACCAGATGAAATGTATTTAGTCCCATATTCTGTCTGCTTCTGTTGGCACACTTACGGTGCTGCTGTTTTAGAGCTGTGATGCTTGTGGGATGTGAGTTGTCCTTACCTTTGGCCACAATCATGTTCCCATTCCCTGTCTAGTTGTGGGGGAATGGGAAGAAGATGCCATATTTTTAACGTGTTATAGAAGGACTGAAAAGCTTCTGTTGTGTCATAGAAAAGCTGATCGCTTGGGAACATCAGTTCAGTTCCTCCTTGTGAAACAAGCTATGAGTTAAGCACTTTTTTTAACCTAGAGCCTTTCTGCACTGCAAACCCTAGGAATGTGGAGTTCATGATTTGGGAGAAACTAAATTTTTTCTCTGGAAAAGATAAAGCTATAGGAGCAAGAAAGGGCATTTCCTGCTAAGCTTCTCTGGGCCTAAAATATGTTTTGGTTGTGGGGGACTTGGGTTTTTGTGACAATTGTTGGTAGGGTAAACCATGATGACATTGATTTACATTAGCCCAGAATATTTGGTTTTGGTATTAGAGAAGATATTCCAAATATGGAGACAGTAGACTGTGAGCAGATTATGAAAGAGCTAGCACTGGCAATTTTAAGAAGAAAGTAGACAAGCCCCTGTGAGGAGTGGCCTTATGAGTGTTTGGCTCTGGTGCTTAGGAAAGGCCTAGATTGGTTTCACAGCTGGTTTTAATAGTTCTGTAATGATTTGGAAGGAGAACATAAGTTTATGTATTTAAATACACTCATCTCAACATAAGAAAGAAAGAATTTTTTACAGTAAGAACAATC
>VZTL01062299.1:0-47717 GCA_013400535.1 Scopus umbretta | reverse complement strand
ACTTTTGGGCAGGGGTATTCCTACATGTGTGACAGGTTTGGTTATTCCAAACCTCAATAAACTGGCACAGATAGCTTAGCTTTTTTTTGTACGAGCAGACAGTGGCACAACAGTGGAGCATTTCACTGGTGCATTTTCTTGTTGTAACACTTTGGAATGGATTTATACCTAGACCAAGGCTCTGTGGCCTGCCTGCTAGCTTCAACTAGTATGCCTACAGCTACTTCAAATGTTCCAGCCAGGCAAGTACAACTGCATCACCTTCCCACATTGAGATCTGGGTTGTATGTATCCATGGTGACTTTCCTGTGTAGTAGGGAAACTTCCAAATACTAGAGATGTGGAAATTTGTGGTAATGCTGGGAATTGAACTCTGATCTCTCAAGGCCTAAATAAATGCTGATGAATCTTTAAATACTCCTATACATTTTTTTTTCCATTTTCTCATGCAGAGTTTTAGTCCTAAATCGTCAGCCATCTCTAGAGTTAAATCTTTGATCCTGATTGCACTAAATCACATAAAAATATTTCTAATGACTTTAGTAGGTTTTGGATACATCCCAGAAGGAGTACAACTAATTTTCTGATGATTGTAGTGTGCTGGAGTTCTTGTAAAGAATTGTGCTTATACACAGATACTCAGTAAGTTAGTAAAATTTAAGGTATTTCTTATTTAAAAGTCTTTATCCTTTTATTTTCTTGTTTCACTATTATTACAGCGGACAGTGCCCAGTTTGCAACCATCAGTTGGAGGATAGTGACCTCACCGAAGAGGAGTATAATAATCTCAGAGAAAGAATAATACGGGACGTGATACATGGAACTGACACTTTTAGAAAGACAAGCCCACAGGTAGGTCTTGCATGCTCTCAGGTTCATTGCCTAGGAAGGTAATATACAATTTTTGTTCAAGTACTTTGAAAACACCACAAATATTTTTTTTCTTTGCTTTAAAAATTAATAGGCCATTAGATACTGAAGTATCCTATGTATCTTTTTCAGCTCTGTTTGTAAAATGGGTCTAAATCCTAACCTCTTGCATACTGTCTTTGTTCTTGTATTTTCAGCTGTTAATAGATACTGAAACAATTAAAATGTGATTTTTTTTTCATCAAAAAATTTTAAAGGTATGGAAATATTTTAATCCGTCAAAAGCTAAATTTTAAATACAGAATAAAACCCAATAACTAGAACAAAATAAGATATCTATTATTTTGAGCTTGCAAAAAAGTAGAAGTCCTAGTGTTTCTTAAGTTCAGTATCATATCTGAAGCTTACATTTATGTGCTGAATATTTGATTTTTCAGTTGGGCAGCTGTTTGCCAGAAACAATAACAAACCAATTATCATTTTGTTCAGCCAGCTTTCATAACCCACCAACCAACCAGGTACCACTCAGTTTAAAATATACACTTTCGTATTTATAATTACAGTATATGTCAGGAGTGTCAAGCTTTTCAAAGGTCATTGTAAACATATGAGAGTGCATAATTCCCAGACACTATAATAAATCGCAGTTCTGGTTTTTTACTCATTTTGTGTGGAGATTAGTAGTTCGGCAATAGCAATGCAGAATGAAGCTGAGCTCCACTAGATGGAGCCCAGCCCACACCTCAGGGTGGTTTTGCTTTACCTTTTGTAAGTATTGATGTTGTTTTGCTGCAGCTGGCACCTCAGTTCTGCACCGGTTCTGAAAAGATGGAAGAGGACACCAGGTTTAATTCTTCAAGCTTTCTTCAGACACAGACATTGCACATGTGTAACGGTTACAGAAACTTGAAACAGCTAGTGTTCGGGTGCTTGTAGTACGTGCAGCCTATTGTTCAGACACCTAATTTCCACACAGATTTTTCTCCTCAGTTCAGGTCTTTTAGCTGATCTAGCTGTGAATTGTACAGAGGAGTAAAATTATCCTTAAAGACGTAACAATAATTTTAATTATTTAATGGGTACTGGTGTTCTGTAATATTATAAGATAAACAAAAACAGGTATTGCACACTGTCCAACTAACTCTTATCTGTTCTCTAAAAGCCTTTGAGAAAATTATGGTTGAGGTTGGTTTATTAAAGAAAGCAACAACAACAAAACTTTTAATTCCTTAACCAGTTAACTGTCTAGTCTGTGAAGTTCCATTTCTGTTCCCTGTGGTGACTGCTGGCTTGAAAATTTCGTATTTGTCAAGTACACAGGGCTAGATGAGCCGTACCAGCTGAAGGCAGGGAGATGTAGGAAAGGAGTTCTGGGTAACAGGACATTCACGCCCAAGTTGAGCAGTAGTGGAAGTGATGTTCCCCCTGTTTGAGAACCTGATGGAAGAAATGAACGCAATCTAACGAAACAAAGACTCAATACACTATTTTAAGTTTTGGTGTCAGTAGATTTTGTTAGTCCGTGTGATAGCTGAAATTCCATCATTTACCATGCTGGGGCCACCCACTTGCTAGTTCCAAGCTGACTTTCTTTCAGTTCCCTATTGGTAGGCAATCACCTGGAGGCTGAATGGCGATGAACTCGGTGTGTTTACTGTCGGCCACACAGCTTAAAGTCTGCTCCCTCAGTGAATTATGAGTGTGGATGTGGGGGTAGAGGCAAAACAGTGTTGTGATGTGTCAGAGGTTTCCAGAAATAAATTTGGGACTTTTTAGTTGCCTTTGTGCTGTGAAAGTAGACATGTGGTGATGAAAGTATGCTGCCTGTTTTAGGTATGCCAGACTGTGTGACTTCTCCTGCAGCCAGGGTTTTCCAGAGGGGAAACTAGGTGAAGAGGCTGAAAATAGGATGTAAGCAAGTATATCTGAGAGGGGGGTTTCCATTTTCCAGTCAGTCACTTTTTTGTAGTAGCCGCAATTCAAATAGAAAACATTTTAGCTTTCTATTCCTTCTTTTCTCCTAACTAGTTTTCTTTAGTGCATCTGTGTTTCCTGCAATGAAATGAGTATTCAGGGAGACAGTCTGAGTTGCTTTGAGCTCTAAACATTTTTTTTTCCAACAATGGTTCAAATTGAACATGTAATGCATTTGGAATCTTACTTTTTTTTCACTGAGGAATAGTGTTTCATCTTACTTTTGCAACAGCATCTTTGCTTTATTTGATTTTATTTCTTTCACTCAAGAATAAATGCAATCAGAGTAGAAAATTAGCAGCAAAGATTTGGTTTGTTGAGGATCCCCCAAAAGTAGTCTGTTGTGCTGTGATTAAAAAAAATATTTTTCGTAATTAGTTTCAAACAACTTAGGTTTGTGCATCAGAATGGTAGTAAACACTATTTACAAATATGTTGAAAAGATGGCTTGCATGAACTGTAAAACTGATTATCTGGGATAAGGAAATACCTGTTACACATTAAAAATAGACATCAATTCAGATCTTTATGCACAACTACTGAAAGGTCTATTAGGATATCATATGATGATCTAATTTAGCAAGCTGCAACCTTGCAGGCTGCCGTGGAAAGACAACAATTGTAACAAGACTGTCACCTTTTGTACCAATGTGTATCTGATGTTTTCAGTCAGATGCCTGTTTACTCTGGCTGTATTTAATTGGGAACTATGCCACTGAGCCTGAGATAACATAATTGGTATACTGAGAGGCAGAATCACTTTTGCTGTGATGATTTTCATGCCGCAGCTGCTTTTGGTGCTTCTCTCAAATACACAAAGGCAGGAATTTCATTCCCTTCATGGCTACTTCATACCCATGATAAGCCTGAAAGGACTGTTGTGCAGGGGGGAGGAAGCATATAGGAGATGTGTATGTGCTGTCAAGATGGCAGGAAGAGGTGGGTTTGTGGGCATGTAAAGTCCCCACGCTAGATCTGGGCTAAGTGTGTAAAGGGGTTTTACATATTCTTCTAGGAGTGGAAGAGGAAGTGACCCGTTCATCTCACTGTTATTTTTGCAACTGAATGAGGTTGTGCTGCTTCCAAGGAGCCTTGAAAATATAGCTCTATCTCTTACTTTTAGATTGATGCCTTTTCTTTTCTATAATGCTTTGGTTCTCCTTCCACATGTGCATGTTTCCCCGTTCCACGATTTGTCCCAAAGCCCTGTGTGGTATATGTCAGTCCTGTTCTGAATGGAGTGGCCTATTACTTCCAAAAATCCTATGTACTCCAAGAAAACTGTGTCTGACACACACTGCTGTAACCCCATCTGGCCACACCTTCACTTCCAGCTTCCAGTGTGATCTTCTCATTCTTCTGCCTGCTTTGTTGACTCTCAACTTGTGGTCAAAGTCAGCTAAATTGCCTCCACTTGAGCTGTTTCCCGGGTGAGCTACCCTCACCTACCCTGAGATGCCTGGGTGATTATGGCTATCCATCTTGCACCTGGATGTCAAGGCTGCTTTGCCTGAGCTCAGGGAGAAAGAGAAGGCTAGTTAATTCAGTTAGGCCTGCTGTGTCTCCTAAGNGGAAGAAAATGAACTCTGAATTAAGCTGAAACCAGGACAGAAGATCAGGGGCTGAAGAGGAGAAAAGCCCCTTCCCAGCAAACAGCTGATACTGTGTGCAGTGTGTGCCACAGTCCAGGCTATGTGTGCCATTTACCTCCTCTATTCCCAGATATGTTACCTCCTCCCTGTCACTGTCAGGGAGCAAAGAACTTTCTGAGGGGAGGAAACATGGAAGGAAGGATAAGGCTGGGTGGAATTTCTCCCATGGGTTCATGTGCCCCCTTCCCTACCAGCTGTGTGCCACATTGCAGCAAAGGGATCAGATTCCCAGTTAAATGTTCGTGCTCTACAGTAGGAATGCAAAAATAGGTCATAGGTCTAGGGAAACCTAAAAGTTGGGACACCATTTGCAGGTAGGGTTGAACAGCTTTTTTCTTCCCCAGATCTGTACTCTATATGGGCCACTGGACTCAGTCAGGATAGGGCTGGTATTCAGAGGGGCAGAATTCTGCATTGCCTTAAGAGCCAGGCTTGTTGCTAGATCGTGTAACATCCGGAAGGATAGAGGAGAGCTTGTCTGAGTGGGGCTCAGGATTAGCTGTGGGTTTGTTTCAGTTGCAGTGTTTTGGCTAGAACTAGAGTTAGTTTGGAGATTAGAGAGAACACTAGAATCAGAGCTTAAGCCACACTACTCAATCTTGTCAGTCTAGTAAGCACAGAATAAAGACAGTTAATGGTTTATGGTGGGTGTTGAGACAATTTGCAGTAGTAGAGTGCTCAGTCTGAGAGCGCTGCGGCCCAAGCTGCAGCCTTTATCCTGCTTACTTTCTGTCCTCCTGCCTCCATTTAATGCAGGGTGGATGTTACACTCTTCTTGTGATATCTGCTAGAGGTGAGGGAACTTCTGGGAGGAGGGAAATGGAGGGGAAGAGGGGAGACCAAATGGGAAATGGGTAGTGAGAGACAAAGGCAGCTGGAATTTTTCTAAGGTTTCTCTTGCATCTTCCCTTACCCCCGAGGCTCCTGATAATGGAAGCAAACAGAAGCACAGAGAGTCTTTTGGCAGGAGGATAAAGGACTTAGCTGCTTCCTTAGCAGCAAGAAATAGATCCAGATGAAAACAGTATAAATTCAGCACATATTTTTTTCCCTCAATTACCTCAGTGTTAGAGAATCTTTCCTGAGGGTGGGTCAGATCTTCTGGGGTGGTCCACAGTCCTCCTTTTTTCAATCTATATAGCAAGGAATGAGTTGGGATTTTGTTCAGGTCACTTGGTCTCCTTTGCCATCAAATGGTTATGCAGCAAAATTAGGCCTTCCTGCAACACAAGAATGCTCCTTTCTTCCAGTCCACTGTCTAAACCTGTTTCGTTGTCCTCCACAGTCTTTTTAAACTACTACTTTGTTACCTCTGTATTTGGAAATTCTCCTAACATGATATATTCTTCATATTCCAGTGAGTGCAATCAAGTAAGAAAAATCTGGTTCTAATCTTTTTTTTTTTTTTTTTTTTTTAACACTCGTTGCTTGGTTAAAATACGGTTGCTAACCTTAATTTGCTTCCACTCTATATCATCTGAAGATCTTGCCAAGAAAAATACAAACATGTTTTGCTGATGCATTGATTTTTTTTCTCAGATCTGTATTTTCCTTACATGAGCTAGAACATATAAGAAGAAATAGAGAGAAATAGAAGAAATTAAAGAATTTCACCAAAGTTTAAGAATAGCGTACCTTGATAAAGTGTTTCTTTTTTCCTGTTCATTAGCTGATCGGAGAGGCAGACAGGACCATAAACATGAAGTCAGAACAGTAACTTTTAGCTAAAGAATTAAACTAATCTGAATTATCTGAGTAGCTGATTTTTAAGGAGATTATTTCATCAGGAACCTCTTGGACACATAGTCCTTTACTTGCAGCTCATGCATTCCAATGAGTAGGATCTTGAGATGTGTTTACATAATGCAGACTACGTTCACTCCCATCCTTTTTTTAAGTGTTTGCTGTCTCTGAATATTGTGATAATACTTCAAAAATAAAATTAGTGTGAGCACATGTGGATTTAAGACACTTTGAAATGTTACCTCTTGGAACTTAAGCATTGTGGAATGGTCCTTTACTATTTGGAACTTTGGTCCGTTACCAAAGGTTCTTGTAAGTTGAGGAGCTGGTCTCCAGCTGTGGTCAAAGACAGATTCTTCTGATGCTGTCAAGGCCTATGTGGAATTGTCTAATATAGGGCTTCATTATAATTTATGATAATTAGAATAGCTTAACAAGTTATAGTAATTTCATCTTATCTATCCAATGCCTTATCTCGTAGGATTTGATTAGATTTGTTTTAGAACATCAGGAATTTGAGCAGATGTTTTCATTACACTATGATGGTCATTTAAGTTGATATAGTTCCTCCAGAAATCTGTAAAATATAAGTGCACTTTCTTCCTGTATTATGCATTGTTTCATGTTTCTGATGCTAAGTTTAATTTGTTTTTGTATTTGTCATTGGTTTGGCTGCTTCTGTGTCATCCCTTTTCCTAAATACCTGTAAAATATTTCATCTATATGGGAATTAGTACAAAACTGATGTTTTAGAATGACCCTTTATTTTTTCTTTTCTGCCTTTTTTAATGCTATAACTAGTTCAGTGTTTTAGTAGCTTGTTACGAAGTCTTGTGTCAGGTTTTTGAAAATCTAATTAATGCCAGCTGGTTCTATTTTACCTACTTGTTCATTGACACAAGGAAAGGATTTTGAGAGATACTCTTTTGCAAAAGGTGTGCATGTTAAACTCCACCAGATCATATTATTCCAGAGGGTTTGCGCAATTTTTAGTGATCAGTTCAGCCATATTACACTGTACAGGTGCTGGGTGCATAAGCTTATAATTCTCTGGATTGTTTCTAGAAATATTCAAATAGGGCTAGAACATGTGGTGCCATTCAGTCCCCCAGAACAGTTGCTGTTTCTCTTCAGACTGCCAATATTAGTTAGCATAAGCATTTGGTGGCAGTGTGATTTTTAAACTAGCATAACTAGCCTTGCCACCCTGCCAGCTGTTTGTTCCTGCCTCCTTTGTCCCCTGCAATCGTGCCAGGAAACAAGTGAGCACAGCCCCATGGTAAGCAGGGTACAAACCTAGATGACAAAATAATGTTTTGTTTTCTTATGGGTGTTTTTTTCAGCTAGATCGGTTCCTTGTTCAGATTTGCTTCAAACATTTGTACCAGCACAGCAGAGAAAGCAGTATGGGGGTATATCTGGCTGTCTGATACTCATGTAGCATTTTTCCACATGGATATTATGGACTGTGGTAATTAAGAGCTAGTCTGTCTCACTTACTTGGGATGCTGTCTTTTCTTTGAAGTTCATGATGCATTGCTTTTATATTATTCCACTGGCTTTCTATAATGCCCGTTAACATTGCATTAAGCATTCAAGTCAATCTTTTCCTGATTTAGCATTCTGTTAGGTGGTTTGCCTTCAGATGAAAGGGTTCCAAAATAGTATTTTTAATTTTGAAAGCACTCTGAATTCAAAATACTTCTGTCTTTGCAAGGTTGGTTGGTTGGTTGGTTTGTTTGTTTTAAAAAGAAAGCTTTGTATGGTCCATTTCTGTATTTATGATGGCAGCCTTGCAAAGATGAGGACATTTTTCCACTGAGAACAGCAGCACAAACTGCTTGGTCCTCCCTCCATGTTAAGTGTGCTCAGGAAGGACATTTCAGAAGCACGCTGCCTGGATTGCTGAGGTCCAAGTTTTGCATTGGACTTGTGACTGACCTTCTGCTGTCTGATGTAGGCAGGCACAAACAAGTCCCGCAACAACGCTGCCTGCTGTTGATGGAGGACTACGAACAGGCAACAGAGCACATCTCAGCCAGGTTGTCAGCGTGCCCGCGAGTGCCTTCCTGTTTGTGATGGTATCTCTGAAGGCTACAGCCATGGGAGTTTGTGACTCCTGGATTATTTGTTAACTCTAGAAGCGTGTAACAGAGGGCAAACAAATTGTATGCAATCCAGTCTACATAGTGATACCATACACAATACTGAGAAAAGCCTTCCTGCTTATAAGGGTTCGAAGGGGATTTCCAAGCTTTGAAACTGTGGGGGAAATATTCAAACCCTTCAGGCATAGCAACAAACAGATTTAAGAGTGCTCCAACAAGGCGCCTTAAAAAACATTGGCTGGATTTCAGTTTCACAGCTGAACTTTATTTCTCACACTCCAGTGCTCATTCCTGTGTTTTTCTTCTGATGCCAAGAAACATGGCTGAAAACAAAGCAACTCCCATCACTTTGTACTTTATGAAACTGTTAAAAAGTGAATGTTTTCACTTCTCTAAAAGCTGCTTTTAGAGTGTTGAAAACCACCCTGTTTGATAACAAGCGTAGAGTTACATAATACTTCAGTGCAGTGTAATACTCTGTTAATTAGAATTTGTTCTTGCCTTGCATTTGAGTATATTGTCATTTATTACAGTGAGGGGAAGCACTGCTTTTTCTGTCGTGCAAAGCTTAAACTATTGTGAATGCTTCTGGAAACAATATGTCTTGAGTACTGTAGTTTTGCACTTTTTAATTTGACTTTAGTGTCTCCACCATTTCTGCTGAGCAAGCATAAACTTTGTTGTTCAGAAGAACTGACAAGCAGCCTTTTCTGCAGTGATTTTAATAGGTTTTGGTAGGTTATTTTCTTTTTTTTCTTTTTGTTTTTTTTTTTCCTTTTTTCATATTCCATGTGTTGGCATGAACATAATAGCCTTTCTTGTATTTAAAAGTCCTCTATGGATTTGCTCATGTATCTCCTTTGTGTGTTATATTACCTTGTTTTTTGGCATTTAGATCAACAGACATTTTGGATTGCTGAAGAATTTGAGCAATACCATGTTTTTTATTTCTAGTTGCCAACATATTTCCTATTTAGACTTGAGGAGAAAACTGCTCAAGTGATCTAACCTTTCTGTGATCTGAAACTTGTTGTACCCTTAGATCTCTTACAGATGCTAAAATTATTTCGAAATACTCATTTGAATTACTCTCGTTGCTCTTATCAAATGACATGCTTGTTTAGCTATGTTTTCTTTGTTTTGCCTTCAATTGTAATGTTTATTTCTATGTTACAGTATTTAACATAGTAAATCTGTAAATACTAATAATGAATTCCTCCCCTCATTTTTGTTGTGCTTTTGAGGCTTGTAGCCTGTGTGTGCACTGGTATTGGAAGAAAAACATATATTTCTGTTTATAAATGTATTTAAAAAACTTGAAATAGTATTAATACTCTTACAGAAAAGTCCTTTTTCATATTTATTACTACTGCTATTTCAAATATTATTCGCTGTGTAAGCCAGACTTTTGAAGTCTGAGGTCACGCTTTTTAAAAAAAAGTATTTTTTAAATGAATGGTTTAAAATAGCAAAAGCATTCCTTTTTCTTTCTTTCCTTTTCAAACAATAATTCCTAGACCTCTGCTTTTTAAAACCAGCCTCTATTTCTTGTTTGCTGCAATACCCCAGGCTGAGAGAGAAATCTCATAAAATGTTGTAGTTTCACAATCCAGTTAGTATAGTCAGGGCTACCTGTGGGAAAAGGTGATTCCAGTAGTCTCACCTGCTACCACTCGCATTCTTATTCCATGTGCTGGCTGCCTTTTCATGCCAGGACAAACCTCTGTGCTCTGACCTGAACAGGGGGACTGGTGCAGGCTAAAGGCTGTTATATTGGCTCAGGTCATCCACTTACCAAAAAAATGCGAGACTCTTTTGTGCTTTTTCCGAGATGAATGGACTTGAGCCACCCACACGCTAGTGGTTAAACAAAAAATTATTTTAAATGTCTTTAATTCTTCATGTCAAAAGAAATTCCGTCATGGGTTTGTTATGGCCGACTCTTACTTCCAAATCAATTTAGTCAGTGTGGTGTCCATTTGCAAAGATAAGTTTTCTTAGTAGAAGGTGCGGTGAATCATTTCTAACGGTTGCGTAGTTGGCATTCCCCTATTTTTCCAGCTAGGCAATAAACGAAATCAGGTGGGTTTTTTAAAATTCCCTTTTCTTTTGTACATGGTGTAAAACAGGATATCGTTGGAGGCCCCTGTGAGCACCCTGCTGCGTTGCGTGTATTCCTGCTGCAGGGAGGCACGTTCACGGGCTGCTGGGGGAAGTCTGGCAGTGAGGTAACAGCCTTGCCATATTGCAACACTTCTCCGTGGCTCGTGAACATTAAGAAGGTCATGTCAATAAGCCATGTTGAATGTGTTTTTGAAGTTTTGTCCCTTCAGTTGCCAACTCTGTTGAAGCGAGTTTGAGTAGTGTTTCCAAGGCTCGGAGAACGGACTTCTTCTCAGAAACTTTGTGAGATTAACCAGGTCAGAACAAGTTAGAAAACAGTGTAAGGTTTGCTGTTTGTTTCGGTGCCCTTACCTAGAGAGACAGAGGAATGTTTTGCTACTCGTTGGAATGTTGAAGGGGTTCATTAGAAGCGCACCATGTCATGTTCAGCGGGAAGTTTCCATATAAACGTTCCTGTGGCATACGGAGGGCTGCATGTAGCTCGTGCATTGCATTCTCCGTTTGGAAGGGGAAGCCTGTGTGAACAGCTAACTTCTTTTTGCCTAAACCATCCTTCGTGTTAACTGCATTGATGATTATTGTGTCTGGCTTCTCTTGATCAGCTGTACCCTAGCTGCAGCTGGGATCTACTTCATTTTACTGCTTATAAAGAAGATCTTCAATTTCTTCTTATAGTGGGCTAGTGAGGGAAGTATCTTTAGAGAATTGTGGGTGAATCATCTCTTATTACTGTGGCTGTAAGTAGGATCTGCATAAAATCCAGACAAATCCTGATCTTTGAAAGATCAGCATCCTTTGAATTGTATACTTTCTCTCTTATAGCATAAGTCTGTGTATGTTTGAATAACCTTTTGTACTGCATCTGGATGATGTAGCCTGCTACTTATTCTCGGGCTTTGCCCTTTTCCTTCCCTGTGTCCTGAGAGGATGGGAAATATGGGGACTGGAAAACTGTCTCTCAGGGGAGCAGACATGGATCTTCTCTGTGGTTCTTGACGGTTGTTTTTTTTTTTTTTCTGGTAAAGGAAAGGAGCACTCTTATGTGTTGCTGGGGAAATCTGGAAGGTGAGGAGAAAATTAACAGATCCATCGGGATTTTTAGTCTGTCTAAGGCTTTTCACTGGAGTCTTCTGTATTTGGTGACACATAAATTTAACTTGGCCATTTGTCTTCTGCACTTTTTCTGCTACTAACTCCTCGTCTCCCTGTGTGAATAAGAGTCTCCTGTGGCAGCAAACCTTTTCTCCCTACTGTATTGCAGTTTACTGGTAGTGAGGCAGAACAATTGAGCAGATTTGAGAGTCTGGCAGGGCATGCTCTCAGGCATCTGTTGAGAACAGAGTAGGAGATGTGGCCAGGAGGAGATGGGTGGGAAAGGTGGGGTGGCCAAGGGAACGACCCGGAAAGGGCTGCAGCTTCTCCCCAGCTCCAAAAATAAACCCAGAGAGCCAGGAGCTGGCTTCTGAGAGGTGCTGAGCCTATTCTGGTGCTTCTCAGCAGGACCCTCCTGCCAGCTCCCGTTCTATCTGCCCTGCTGGGAGAGGAGAGGGAGCCAAGCAAAGAGTGGGCAGAGGGGAGCGCTGACCCACTGAACTCCTCCGCTGCTCCCCCAACTTGTGCTGCGGTGTTCTCTTGGCAAAGCACTCTACTCTGCTTGTCAGGGAAAAACCATCCCTTCAGGAACCGCTCTAGAACTATTCTCACTTGAAATAAAATTCCACTTTAAAAATTCTCCACAAAGTGTTTGTTTTGTATTGAACTGAGCCCTTGAAGACAAGATTGCACATACATTATACTTTATAAAAATGTCTACTTGACTGTAACCATGTTACTTCAAATAATGTTGGCATTTGTTGGCATTAGGAAAATAACACTCTATTGGATTGTTTGCCACGCGTTTTCATCTGCTTCCACTTTCTTTTGTCTTTTCCATTTTCACTCACTTTTGTCTCAAAACTCTCCTATTTTACCTTCATTTGGTCTATGTGTGTTTTCCTTCTTTTTATCTTTCCCACATTTCAGACAGCCATCCAGTATTACAGTGATGACTCATCTGATTTCGAACCACGGGGAAGTCCACTGAATGGCATAAGCCCAGAAGTCAGGAATCCTTGTTGTTTGGTTTTGCATTTGCTTCTCCCCCTGTTCCCTGCCACCACCTTTGCTAGTGACTTCCTTTCTGTGTCTTGGTGTCCCTGTCAGATGGCAATGAGAATATTCATCTATATGAAATTCATTGAGATTGGGGCTGCGGGGCAGGGGGAAACACTTCACAAGTGCCAACAATTTCTTTTTGTTCAAGATTATAATTTTCTTGCCCAGCTTTTTATACTTTCTCAATAATAATGTTTATTTGAGCCATGGAGAAATGAAAGATCACATAAAAGGCAATTCATTCTGGTGGTGCCAGACTGAGCCCTGTGTTGTCTGTGTTCTCATCAGTGTGCTTTTGACCAGTATACCTCTGTTCACTTGGGAATTATACCTGAAATTTTAACATCTGAGTGAGGCATCCTTATCTCACTTGGTTGGTTTGTACTCTTCATACAAGTAACCCTTTTCCTAGTATAATTCGTCATAAGCATTCTGACTAAATCTGAAGTTGGTGATCATTTGTTACTGCCTGACAGCAGTGTATTTTCTGGACAAATAAAATCTTTTTTTCATTCCTTTCTCTGAGGAAGAATTGTTTATGATGTATAGGTTTTTGTTTGGGTGCTCAGGAGATGTTTTTTCTTTAGGCTTGTATATTGCTAGATGGCTACATGGGAGAAGGCAAGATTAGTAAAGTGCTGCTTGAATTTTGAGCAGAAGTCATGAAATTTGCAATTTTTTTGAGTTCTTATGAAAGTTCATTTATAGTCTTGGAGTGTGAAACTTCTATTACCTGATAAATAAGTCTCACCTGTTACTAGGAAGGTCATTTATGAAACCAGGTCACTGCCCACCAGGATGGATTAGGATTCCTGTGCCTATTAAAAACAGTCAGAAGCAGGAAGTAGAAATCTAATACACGTGTCTGCTAAAAACACTTAAATTTTTCCTCAAAAATCAAGGGAGGAATTCCTGAAGATTTTATTATTACTTTGTATTCTGTTCTCCTCCTATGGGGTCTCAAGCCTAAAGCAATTATGGGTTTCCTTCCATTGGAAGAACTGGATGGATGCTGTTGGTTTGCTCAGTCACTGCATTTCTGACCTAGTAAGAAAGCTTATTGTTTTGCTAGCTTTAAAGCTGTGTATTTCTCACATATGGAGTGCTGTGTTTCTAAATAGAAGTTTATTTAAATATAGGTCTCTTATCCAAAGACTGGCATTCAGAGATTTCAGAATTCTTACACAGAAACTAAATATAATGCTTATTTTACATTTGGAAATGTTAAGAGTTAGTGGCAGTGTCACAGTCTACTGGTATGTAAAGTTGCTTTGTCTTGCAGCTGTTGCATAACAATGACTATAGCATGTATCTTTATAAAAAGTGTACGGTTTGGATTATAATTTTGAAAATCTAGATGTCTATAAAGTTTCGGCTTTCAGTTGTAATGTAATTTAAAAATATGTTGGAAGTATTCAGTGTAGCACTTCTGGGTTTTACAGATTTATTTTTTGTGGTTGTTTTAGCAAATATGCAAGTAAAGATGTGAAATGTAGCCAACAAAGGAAAAGTGAGAGATTTAGTCTTCGTTTATTTTTTTAATAAAAACTGAATGAAATCGGTTTCTGTTAAACTTAACATATTCTTTCCCCCCTGATTATTTATTTATTTATTTCAGGAATTTGAAGCCTTTCAAGCGTTTGTGGAAAATCGATTTCCATTTGATATTGTTATTGATGGACTCAATGTTTCCCACATAAAAACCAGAAAGATGCAGTGTGAAAATGTAAGTGCTGGTTAAATATTCATTAAGAGTTTTGTGTATGCTTAGGCTGATTGTAAAACAGTTAGTGCCTCGTTTTTACTTATCCTCTTGAGAAACCGATCAAACATTTTTGTAGCACATTACAATGAAGTTGGAAGCATTATTTAGATTTCACAAACTAAAAATGATCAGTGGGAAGATGGTGGTTCTTACATATTTGACTGTATTAGCTGTAAAAAAATCATACCTACATTTCCCTATGTATGCAGTGCTCATAGTTACAGCTAAGTTATTGATAATAACATTATTAGGACATATGTTGTGTGAGTGTGTATGTTTTCATAATAATAGGAATTTTGGGGAACAGAGTAAATCTACCACATAGAAAATCTGGTCTAATGTAGTTATGCTGGTAAGAGTTCTTCTTAAAATAACCCCTTACTTGGTTCAAACCACATCCTGTACAAGTTTAAACTTTATTTCACTTCCTACTGCCTTAGGTATTTGAGTCCTGTTCTACAAGGGCAGCTCAAAATGGCTTCAGTTCTTTCCACTTGGTGATTTTTAGAAGAAGAATCCTGCTTTTTTTACTGATACCTGTTTTTGAGAATTCTTGGCACTCCTCTTTAGCACTTCACTAAGAAATGGCTTAAGGGTTTTTTTTCTGTCAATCAAACGTTTACTTTAAACTAGGAGTAACGAAGTAGCTGCTCACATGTATGCCAAAGCCAGAATTGAAATTTTCATGCTCTTGAAATTAAAGCTAAGTTATAAATGAGCTTGATAGTAAAGGAAGTAATTTACTTCTAGTAATTACAAGAAATACGTTTTTGTCCTAAGAACTACTTTAAAACTGTTCTTAAGAAGCAGGATATGCTTTCATATGTGTAGATAAAAGCAGCTGAGCTAGGGATGTTAGATAAACATGCTGAAAGATGCTTGTTTGAGAGCTGCAGTGAAGTTTCATGAGATACTGGCTCATGAAGGGGGTACTTTCCTTACTATGAAAATAGAAAAGGAAGTTTACAAGTTGTTTGCATGGAATCAGGGAGGAAGTGTTGATTATCTGAGAAGAATCCCAGGCAGCATGTAGCAGCACAGTGTTTTAACATTTAGAAAGACAGATCTATGCTGCCAAAGAAGGGGAAGAGAAATGAGCCTCCTTCCTCAGTGCATGCCTGTCCCAGTGTGGGAACTCTGAACAGGATCCTGAATGTTCTGTAAAAGCTAGAAGCAATGGAGAAAAGAGCCAGCCTGGTTTTGCAGGGTAATTACTGCTGATTTCTGATCAGAAATCTTACTACGAGGTAATAGCATGCTGAGCAGCATAAACTGCCTTGGAGTTCCTTCTTAGCTTCTGCTGTATTGGAAGGACTTTGGGATCCATAATGCCAGGGAGCTCCAGAAGGACCATATGGAGGCATCAGCTTTCCATTTGGGTTGTTCCATATAGATACAGGTCAGATCTCTCTTAAATCCCAGTTATTTACAGATCAGGAGGACTTTTAGGAAGATCTGCCTTTCCTTCCTGCACAATAGAACAGTAACTTGGGCTCACCCCATCTTACTTCCAGAAGAAGATTCTCTTAGCTAAAATTTACTTGTTCTACGAGCTATGTTGCTGTTAATTGTTATTGCATTTTGTCATGCACAAAAAATGTTAATCACTGGAACTTCTGCCAGCTAGTCGTTTGCTGCTCTTGTTATCTGGATCCTGTTTTTGAGAGTGTGGAGTCATTACATGAGATTGGATGGACATGCCCATTACTTCTGCCTTACACCTGTAATTCACTTGCTGGAGAGTACCTTTCTTGTCATGGGAAGTGTATATTTGCACTCTGAGCAACAAAACAGCTCCTCCACTGCCCAAGAGAAATACTCTTGTAGACACATGAACTACTAAAGACTTTTTCCTGTATTGAGGCTCTCTGTTAATTGAGATAGGTTTAAATTATTTTTTATGATAGATGTCTTTATACACAATTACAGTATTAACTATTGAGTTTACTTTTTTTTTCCCAATGGGAAACATTGTTTAAATGCGAGATCACGCTGGATGCTAGTGAATCCTGTTTTATTTCTTCATGACTCTGAACTCCTGTGTTCTAACATGTCAGGAAAGGACTTTGTTCTTATCTTGGATACTTCTGACAAGAAGTATGTATTCTTGTTTTCTTACTCTTTTTTTCAGGACTGCTAAAAACAGGGGGAGGGGGGAAACAAACCCGCAAAGCAGAGCAATCCTTTCTTCTGTCTCCAAACTTTTCTTCCAGATGAGTGAAGGGAAGGCTACAGGAATCTCTGCATGTGTTGCTTTCCTGGTTACTGGTGTTGCTGCCAAGTAGTCCCCCATGTCCGAATGCTGACCTCTCTGAACACTGTAGTCTGTCCTTTGAGGGCTGACTCTGCCACAGATACCCTCTTTTGGAGGCTGCTGTTCTCACGCCAGAGGCAGCTGCATGGAAAAAGTGGAGTGACGGGTCTGGGGCATTCACAGCCTGCCTTATTAAACTCTTCAGTGTACATAGGGAAACACAGTACAGAACTGAGGGGATGGAGAGGAGTATTACATGCAAGAGAAGTTGACAGCAGAGCATGAAGGATGGAAAAAAAGCTAAGAGTGAAGGCTGCTGAGGTCAAGCTGGCTGGCTAGGACAGCATGACTGGCCCATTTAGAAGTAGAGGGGCATGCTGTGACTCATTAGTGACCTCTTCTGTTTGACTTGAGAGATAATAATAAATGAGCGGTATTTCCAGGGCTCTATGTTAAAAGCTGCCCAACCCGTGTTTTACTTGTCAAACACCGAAATTATTTTAAGTCTCCAGGTGGGAGTCAGTCTGTGCTCTTTTCAAGGGTTCATTACTGCAGCCATTAGACCCAGTCAGGATATTGTTTTATAAACTTTTCTCTTCCAGTGTATAGTTTAGTATGCAGCAATGGTTGAAAGAGAAAATAAGATTGTTGCTCTCCATTTATAACACACTGTAAGCGTTCCTATGTGCGAATTGTTAGTTTTTTTGTACCATGTCCCTTATGTGCCTTAGAACAGCAAAATAAAGGGCATTGTTAAACACAAGAGAAGGCCTAAGATTTATGTGACAATAATATGGTAATTTAAATGCATTCTAGTCTTTATTTAAATTCAACAAAAAATACTGTTCCACCTTGTGATTTAGCTTTAAGAACTGTAACTGTTTTGCTGAAGACCAACTCTAGCTAACTCTTAGTCATATGATTAAAATAAAACATTGATAACATATTCCTTTCTTTTTTCAAACATCCTAACATTTGTAATTCCATTCAGGCATTCCTTAGGCATCTTGGGAAGGGGCTAGGTTGTGTGGTCAAAGCACGGGTACGCTGAGGGATGAGAAGAGAAGGAAAAAAAGCAGAAGTTGAAGGAATGATTTTTATTCATTTAATCCCCAAAGTGTTCTGACATTCTGGAAAACTAGATATGTGACTTCCAGGAGCCCCAGGCAACTTCAGTCCTCACAGCCAGCACTTACTTAGCAGATCATCATGAATATTATTGACTTGGCAGATTTACAGGAATATTCTGTGGCAATTTCTCTAGTATATGACACTGTCGGTTTGTAATTACAATGCCCTTTTTTTCCAGGTTGGTTTTATACTAGGTCTGTTTCCTGGTACAAATCACCATGTGGCTGCATCAATTAGTGCAAAAAAGGGTGGGAACAAAGATTTCTGAGGGCTAGGGAATGGTGAGGTCATTTTTTTGAAGACACTGCACACACTGTGACTGTAAAACTGCAATACTGGACATTAGCCAGCACTTCTTTTCAACCCTTTGTTTCCTTACTGCAGCATTTTAAATTAGACATTAAAGTCGACCCCTAATTAAAAGATACTATGAAATGGAAATTATTTTTGTTAAATAATCCAGACAATAGAAACAAAATCCCATAAAGTCTAAAATCATTCAGTCTTGTCTTTTCCCAGTTTTTTGCCCATTCTGCTGCTGTTTAAGACTGTACCTGATGCAAATTTGCCTTGATGAGTCAGTCACTTGTTTGTACTGCAAACACGGTAGTTTATAAACTGAGATATCCTTGCAACTTAACTAAGCAAAGTTGATTCAGGCTGCAATATGATGTTGAGTTAGTCCTTTCCTCCAGATGTATCTAATTACATAAATCCGTAGCCAGCACAATGACATTTGGTGTATCTGTCCTCTGCTGCTGTAACTCCCCGTAGTGCCCCCACCTTTCACCTTGTAAAGGTCAAGAGAGGGAATTTCCACACGCTGATTGTCCAGTTCTCTTATTCAACACAAACTGTTATATCATTCTGAAATGTATTTTTCCTGTTTATCACAATTTTCTGTAGAAATAGTCCTTGGAAGTGAGGGGGAATCCAAGTGCAAGCAGGATATCTAGGCTCTGGAGCACCTCACTTTGCTTGCAGGAGAGGAGTGAGGGAACTACAATGAGCTGTGCTCCAGCTACCCCTAGACTGTAAAGGGCCAGGGTAGGGGGTGAGAGAGGGGTGAGGGAGCACGATCAGCAAGTGCAATTTAAAGAGTACTTCGCTATTTTTAGTTTCCATTGAGATTGGTATATTGTAAATGAGGTATGCAGCCAGCTCCTTTTTTAGCTGTACCCATCTGGTGTTAGGTGTAACTGAATATAGATTTGAAGTGTGTGTTGGATCAAAGCTAACTCACAATTCGTTTCTTCAAACAGATTGGCAGTTTGGGTTAGCTCTGCCCTAACTTCACACTCTGCAATCTCTGTATTAAATTCAGGCATCTAAAAGATCGGTAAAATAGTTCCAGACTGAGTTTCTTAAGGCTCACAATGCACAAAGGAATAGGTTTTGCTCTTGGCGGATAGTTCAGAGTGGTTGCTCCCAAACTTAAACAGCATTTCTATAAATGGACTACGTAAGTTCATATAATTCCCATGTAAATTACAGTAGGCCTGTACAACAGCTGACAAAGCCAGATCCTTGCTGTTGTCCTCCCATGCCATCCCAGTCTGGTGGCAGCAGCTGGCACACCGCCCCTACCGCACCTCCCGCTTGCAGCCACAGTCAGCTTCTACCAACAAAGCCACCAGGCTGGCCCTCCTGCACCTCTCGAAGGCTGCCGCAAAAAGCCAGGCTGTGACTGCTGTAGTTGGGGGTGCTCTGTGGCAGGTGGAGGGGACAGGAGGTGCCTTGCAGTTGTTTCTTGTCTCTTCCAGGGGACAAGCAGCAGACTTGTTGAGTGGAGGCTGCTCTCTGAATTGGAGAAGTGTTCTTTGACTAAATGGTGTGGTTGCAAGTAGCGTAGTAATCATGTGGGAACAGATTATTGCAATTTGGTTTTCCATGTGCTAATATTTTCAAAATAATATTTATCAAGGGGATTCAAAGTTTAAAACTAATATTATTGGTTTAGTTATTCTAGTGGTTCTGTAGTACTTATTCCCGGACTCCCTGCCTATGGAGAAGAGTGGGGAGAGAGAGTCTGCAGAAAGCTGGGAGTGAGAAAAAAGTTCCATTAGAATAGGGGAGAAAACCAAGACGTAGGATAATAGTCTATAGGAAAATGGTGAATGATCTTGTTAAATTTTTGAAAAAAGCCCAACTTTGGCCACAGAATTGAAGAACCTTGATGAATTATGCTTTGTAAATTCAGCTCAGAACCACCATTTTGATATGTACTTTATTCACATTTTCAAGGCTTGTTTTCCAAATATAAAGACAAATATCAAGACAAAACTAGTTACTCTTCAAATGAAGTTAAAGTTAAAAAAGAGGGGGGGGGGGAAAAACAAAACAGGGCACCTATGACCCATCATTCTCTTGGGTTAGTAACCCAAATCAATTTTGAAGCATAATTTTGTTTCTTTGAAATCTCTTCTCTTGTGCCTCTATGATGAAAAAAGGGGTTAAAAAAGTATTGGAGCTTATAGTGTTTGGGGAAAATAGTAAATAAAACTTTATAAAACATAGTCCTGCTTACTAAAAAATTATTTGGAGGACACAAAACACACAAAGAAATTAACACCAGTGCATACATATATAGTTCACAAATACAAGTTGTAATATGCTCAGGTTTTTGTGTAGTAATTCTTCCCAGTCTTCAAGTCTGTCTTAACTATGCAACATGCATATAAGAGATCAACTGCACAATTAGTGAGACAGTGATACTTGATACAAAATATGAGTTCTGTTGTGTGAGCTGTCCTGCAAAATAAGCAGTTATTGATAAATTTGACCCCAAAAAACTCCTGCATGGGAAAGAATTTTTTTCTTTTTTGACTCATTTGGCAGCATCTGTGATTTGTTCAGGTACTTTACTGTCTGTAAATGAAGCAAGAATTAAGTAGATCCATGAGTCATTTTCTGTTCAGAATCAATACATCCAACAGAGGTCTTATTTGTCATACTGTGACAGTTCATCAATTCCTCCTCCCACCAACTCCTGTCTTAGCACTCAGCAAAGCAGTCAGACATGTGTTTGTTTATTTGCTCCCAGCTTTTTCCATCTTTTTTTTTTCCTTGGTAGTCCAAGTTTTCATTTCTGCAATAACGAAACATTTGCCCTATTGCTCAAGATTGGAGAGATTTCTGTCTTTGCAATATGTGTTTCGTTCTTTGGACCTGTACTTTTAATTTCCTTTTAAGTATTGCACAAATCGTAAAGATGAAGATTGTTGGTGTTTTCACTGAAAATCACCTTCAGCCGCTGGGTAACATGATCTCAGAAGAGAAAGGAGCTCAAGTACTAAGGGGTACTCTTGAAACTTCACCTGTTTTTAGTGTTAGAGATGTATGACTGGAACATTCAGCATTGCATTCATCTCTTGTCAGTTAATTCCTGGTGTTCCTTGAATATCTCAGCAGGTAGACTGAGTCAAATTCTTCTCTGAAGCCACATGTAAGAGACTGATACTGATATGTGGAAATCTTCCCCCTCCCCTCCTATATTGGGGCCATCCTAAAATAAGATTAGATGAAGCCAAAAATTTTGGTCACCAGATCCAGAAGAGCAAGGCTGTTAAGCTTCTCAGGAGAGGTGAAGTAGACTAGATTTGTTTCCCCCTGTGAAACCTAGAGGAACAGCCTGGCCTACAAGTCTTCCTTCTCTCCTTGCAGTTCTGAAACCTGAGTGTTTCCATTTGTGGCTAAAAGAGAAATAAAATATAGGGAAACTTTCTCAAAACTTTTAACTTCCCAACATTGTGAAACGTTGGGGGAGGCTGGCAGGATTGCCTGACTAAATGCCTCAACAGTCGACTAAGCAACTGTTTTTCCTTTTAGAGGTTTCCAGTCTGATTTTGCATTTCCTAGTGAGAAGAATAGAGCAGCAGACACTGAGCAGGTTAAAAAAATCAGACTAGCAGGCATTTTGACAACTTCTCCCTGTTGTTTTCTCCCAAAGTCAGATACCTCCTGGTGTTGCCTCTTCTTACTATTTGCAAACTCTGTTGCTGGCTATAGAACTGAATAAAACTCACGTGATTAGATTAACAATCTCTATTGGTTTCTGTCTGGTATTTATAATTTCTACCTTTGTATTTGGCAATAGCAGCAAATCAAAAGTTAAGGTAAGTACAGGAGCACCCAAGCACTCCTGTTTTATGAGAGGAATTGCATCATAACTTCTGTAACAAGAATTTTTCTAATCGCTAGGACTATAAGCTTGAAAGTCAGCAGAGCAGAATGAAGGTGCCTTGATGATTCATGTGGTGGTGAACTTGGTAACTGTAGCAACGGGTTGTTTGTTGTATGTTGTAGGGAAGTCCTGCTAAAATCTGGGTGATGAAGTCAAATGAAGGTTATCTTCTGGACTGGATGAGTTTCGATCTTGCTGTTTTCACTTCTCCCTTAGAAACCACAAGATGAGTTTTCTTTGGGAGGTCTGACCAATTCACCTGTTCATGGAATTGTTAGCAGTGTGGCCATAAGAGGTGTGCTGGGCCTCCAAATCGGAAACCTGGTCTTTAGGGAATTGAACTGCTTCTTTAGACGTGATTCTTGTATGGAAAGTCCGTAATAGTGAGAGACTATAGTGCTATTAAGATATGGGAAGCAGGCCAGAAAATGTGAAGGTTGGGTTACTGTAGGCCAGCTCTTTGTAAGAATAAATATTTGATTTGAGCCCGAGAAATGCTGGGTTTTAGTGTTGTCTTAAAGGCAATGTACATAAAATCCTCAGAATGTCAATTGCATTCATTCATGTACATCTGGATTTATTTATATATATTTGAAAAGCAATCATTTTTTTCATTCGCATTTAGCTTTTACATCTGATATGCTATTTTTTAGTTAAAGTAGGAAAGAAAACATATTTGGAAGCTGTGTTATCTGAAGGAGAAAAGGTGCAATAAATCAAAAACCTAAACTGCATTTGGATTTATTTATGAAGTTATGAAAGCCTAAACTTTTTTAACAGTAGGTTATTCCCAGGGATTTCAGTATACTGACATGCTGATTAATGATCCAGCAATCCATTAAGCTGCATTTGTTGTTTTTTCTCTAGTCACATTCTACTTGTAGAACAAGACTTGTTGTATAGGTAAATATATTTAAATTGAGGTTATAAAATTATTATAACCAGCAGTGAAGTTTAAAACCAAAGTTAAAGTAATTTTATTTTATTTAATCTTAGACTCACAGAATGTCATGTACAATTGTCCACAGCTTTTAATGTAAATCTCTTTATAAACTGATTGTTTCATGTTGTCTGGAACATGGAAATAGGAACTCCTATTTGAATCTAGGAGACCAGTTTCACCATTATTAAAATTCCATGCCAGGATCAAGATCACGCTGGCAGTATGCTTGCTTAAAACCAATTCACAAGACTTCCTATTTCAAACTGAACTGAAAAATTGTAAGAACTCTTAATTCTTATCCAAATTACCATTGCCCATTACAGGTGACCTTTTCCTTCACCCACTTATGAAAACCTCACCTTTTTCCAGTATTGATTTTGTACATCAGATGCAAGGTGACAGGCAAGAGGCTATCCCTATTCATTCTTTTACTTATTTAAGGGTGTGTTTGTGCAGTTCCTCCAAGCAAGGGAGGGGGAGGGAGGCAGGGCAAAAAAAAGTCAAAATAAAATAGTCCCCAGACTAATTCAGACTTACGCCTTTATCTGTGGTGTGAATCTAAATTATGTCGTTAGATTAAACTAATATGTTTACATGTGCTAATATAAAGAGGAGATCTCATTCAAATACCTGTCACCTCTCTGTAGGCTGCTACCAGGACCATGCCATAAGTGGGGTCAATTTCTAGAAATGATAAGAAAATATTTATCCTTCTTGCTATTAAAAAGATAAGAGCATTTGTATTGTTTCAAGCCAAACTATCTAACCTGTCTAATCAAGACAGTAGTCAGAAGTGGATTAGGAGTGCAAGAACGAGACAAGTTTGGAGGGATGATTCCAGTTGTTACAGTCTCCCAGATTTTGTCACTGATTAGGAACTTCTGGATGAAGAAGTTGCATCCTGACTAGCAAGTTTAATTGCTATTGATGGAGTTTTGTTTGACAAATTTATTTAATTACCTTCTGTTGTGGTTTAACCCTGATCGGCAACCAAGCACCACACAGCCGCTCGCTCACCCTCCCCCTGCCCCGGCAGGATGGGGGAGAGAACCGAAAAAGAACTAAAACCCGTGGGTTGAGATAAAGGCAGTTTAATAGGACAGCAGAGAAAAAAGGAAATAATAATAATAATAATAGAAAATACAGAATAAGTGATGCCCAATGCAATTGCTCACCACCCGCCAACCGATGCCCAGCCCGTTCCCGAGCAGCGATCGCTGCCCTCCAGCCAGCTCCTCCAGTTTCTATACTGAGCGTGACGTCAGGTGGTATGGAATAGCCCTGTGGCCAGCCTGGGTCAGCTGTCCTGCCTGCGTTCCCTCCCAGCTTCTTGTGCACCCGGCAGAGCATGGAAAGCTGAAAAATCCTTGACTAGACTAAACACTACTGAGCAACAACTAAAACATCAGCGTGTTATCAGCATTGTTCTCATACTAAGTTCAAAACACAGCACTATAGCAGCTACTAGGAAGAAAATGAACTAAGCTGAAACCAGGACACCTTCCCAACTTATTTTTGCGTTTGGTTTTCAAACCACCTTGTAGCAAGGAGCCCCACAATTAAACAGGATATGATAATGCATGTGCTTTTATTTGTTTTAGACCTGCTTGATAATAGGGTGTTTGTTCTGCCTGGGCATGTATGATGGCAGTCAGGGGTATTATTGGGCTAAAGAGTAAGCATCTCAAATTGGACTTGGGGGACCAGCATTTTATTGTGTAATGGTTGATCTCCTGTTTGACTGTGAGCAACTCGGTTTGAGGTATCCTGGTCTTGCAGGTTACCTGTAGTTAATATCACAAGCCAAAATTTCCTGTGGATTTCAGAGTTTCCTGTGGATTTTTCACTATTTTTTTAAAATACATTCTTATTTGTCATAAAATGAAAATTCCCAATTTGGAGGTTTGGGAGTCTGTGTGTGCCACTGTGGCAATCCATTGTAGCCTCCCATGCATGATGTGTGGTGTGCCTCTGCTGTGGTTAAATTACAACATAGCAACAGAGATAGAAGGAACAGGGAACAGTGATTTGGCATCATCTGTCTGGCTCCGCACCACCAATCAAAACATGGTCTAGAATAGTAGAAAACGTGAAATGCCTAGAAGCCTTGCAAGTGTGTCCATTAATGGTTATAATCAGACCTGATCTATCCATGCAAAATGTAAATAAGCTATTATCATACTTGCTTGGACTTGTAAATTATTTTGTTGCTTGGTATCATGTGAGGAACAGGAGTGATGTAGTAAGAATACCAGTACCAAGAACATAATAAGAAAGCTATGGCTACCTTTGCTGCTGCTGTTCTTTAAATTTTCAGGAAAAACAACCAACCTACAGGCTGATTTCTAGCAGAGGCAATGCTAATCTACATGTGTTCTTCCTCTGTCATATGGAACGAACACTGGGAAATACAGGGATTTTGAGGACTGCTTCTAGGAGAAAAGTCATAGCAACGTGACCCAAGCTGAAATAAACTGCAGAAGTTCCGAGTTGCAGGATCGCCTGAGAAGGAGCCTCGTATCTGCTGGGTCGCCTCATATGTACGTCATGCTCGTGTAGCAAGTCAATGGCTCACTGCTGCGGAGGTCTATCTTGTGTATAAGGTCATCCCTATCTCCATGTGTAAACCAAGAGAACTTTCCTCGGTACTTGTGGGAACTGTCTAAACACTTTTCCTTATTTGCCTCTTAACCTGATGTCCCCTGTTGCTTACATGGTTTTACAACTTTTAAGATCTTCTGGCTTGTATTTTTCTAAATCATAGAGAATGAACTGAAAATTTAAAACTGTATATATGTATTTACTTATTAGTAACCATGGTGCTGTTCTACAATAGAAACGTTCATCCCAAACCTCCAAGAAAGATGTCTGCCTCAAGATCTTAAAAATTAGTCATTGAAAAACTTTAGATGAAGAAATAGCCTTATAAAGCATCATTTGTGTTTGAGTTCTCCTGTTAATGTGCATCTCCATCAAATAAACATGCATATTCTCTATTCCATAAATATTATTTCATAAATATGGTCCCAAAAAATTACATTTTAAATCACTTTGAATGCTTAATCTCTGGTATTGTACTTACTGCTCTGTCTCATTGTTAGGAAACCTTCCTCTTCTTGAGAAATTCTCTATTTCAAATCATTTACATATTTCATACTAATCTTTACAAGTATCTACTGGTTTTTCCTTTCCAGCCAGAGATACTAGCTTGTGATGCTGTTTCTTCCTGATTTATTATTCACCAGTCAGTTTTTTAATAGATCCGAGTAGTTCTTTTCACAGTTCTAGCTGGAAACATGCATTGAAGTTATAGTGAGTCAGGTGAGTCAGAAGCTAAAGAAGTTGTCAAAATTACGTAAACATCATATACTCTATTTTCCAACCAATTTTATGAAGTATTAACTGATACTTGTGTCTAATTTTTCCAAATAATTTCTGCTATTTCCAGCTGCTGCATTGTCCTATCCTTGCACAGTGTTTTCTGTAGTGACTGTTAAAACTGGACCTGTGCTTCTGTCGTATTGATGATACCAACTTACCTTTTACATAGATCAGGAAATACTAGTGATGCTTGTGTCTGTCTTCATAGTTGTCCAACATTCATCCATTTACCTGCTCAATTCTATAATTGCCACATGTTGTGATTTAACCCCAATTGGCAACCAAGCACCACACAGCCCTTCCCTCACCCTCCCCCTGCCCTGGTGCAATGGGGGAGAAAAAAAAAAAAACACCTAAAACCCATGGGTTGAGATAAAAGGCAGTTTAATAGGACAGCAGAGAAAGAGAAAATAATAATAATAACAGAATATACAAAACAAGTGATACACAATGCAATTGCTCACCACCCGATGCCCAGCCCATCCCCAAGCAGCAATCACTGCTTCCCCCAGCCAACTCCCCCAGTTTCTATACTGAGCTTGACATCAGGTGGTATGGAATAGCCCTTTGGCCAGTTTGGGTCAGCTGTCCTGCCTGTGCTCCCTCCCAGCTTCTTGTGCACCTGGCAGAGCATGGGCAGCTGAAAAGTCCTTGACTACTGTAAACAGCTGAAACTAGGACACCAAAAAGGAAACAGTGAGTTGGTACTAATGTTTCTTCTGCCTCTAATATTTTGTATCTTTTTGAGTCTTGAGCTTTTAAGGACTCATCTTGACATGGCTCCATGAGCAAGCTGTGTACATTGCGTGCCATTAGCTCTCTAACAGAAGTTAAAAGTCAGTTCAGTTCCACTGGTTCTGTGGAGTTGCTCCTGACTTACATGGTATTACCAGTGTGGGAAGATCAACCTTGCTGATGCCTTCTCTCCTTGTTTATTTCCTAATTGTGTGACATTTGGGTAAACTAGGTAGTGCTTACACTATATGATGCAGGTGCTTGTTAGAGATGTGGTTCATTGGAATTTGAGCTTCTACATTCAGCGCAAATTTGAGGAAAGCACAGTGGAAGATAGGTATTTCTTGAATACTACCACCAGACTGATTGATTGATTGAGTGATAGGAATTTTCTTCCACCACAGCCCTAAATTGCCACATGTACGTAAAATGAAGTAGTAGTAAGGGGGTTGCAAGCAGGTAGTCCTAGAGCAGAATCAGTCAGTCTTCATGATGTAGATCTACCCTGCTCCTTATCAGGACTAGTTATCCTGGGCTTGTCTAACGTTGATGTCACTATATGGCTTTCAGCATCTGAAGTCATTTACATGGTATTCCTGTAAAACATTGCACTGTACTGTTTAAATCCATTTATGTATGATGGCCCTAAGTCTCAAGAGTTAAGGGAAGTGGCTTAAATAAAAGAATTGGAGGCTTTTGACATTTCCACTTCTCACTGATATGTATGTATCTTCAGACTTTCATGCCTTGCGGAGTGAAAAGCTCTAACTTTCCATTGAATGGGCATCCCCAAATGGGCTTTCAAAACTACGAATGCTATAGGTTAGGGATTTCTTTTTGCTCATCCCACTCGTTCTCATTTCCACAAGCCCATTCACTCTGCCAGCCTAGCTAACATAACCAGTAATATGACACAGAGTTTTAACCCTAATCTATCTGATAAATTTGGTAAACAAAATGCTTCTGTGATTATAGCGCGCTCTCCCACTGCTGTTTGGTCCTCAGTGTTCCAGGACTTGTTAGGTGGGTATCTGCATTCTTCCCATGGAAGTGGACAAAGGAGAGAAAGATGTAACAGAATTCCTCAAATGTTCTAGCTGGTATAGTCATACACAGATACCTGGAAACCATAATGCTGAGTCCCCAAACCAAAATTTGCTTTAAAAAGATAGATCCTTTTATGAAATGGAGGGTGGCTGGTTCATATTTTGCTTCTGTTGTCCAGGCCGTTCTGTTGATCATATTTTCATGTTCTGAAGCTTATTTCTCTTGTCTACAGGGGCAAAATATGACTAAGTAGACAAAGATTTTCATATAACAGTTGTTCCCAGGAGGTGGAGCTTTTAGACAAATGACAAATATCATCCATAATTAATTTGTAGAAGTTGACAATATTATCTGTTTGTCAAATTGCTGTATTTTACCTCCTGAGTCAAAGAAAAATACTTTAGACAGTGGCCTGCCCAGTGGCCAGCTATTGAGTATAGCAGACTGTTATCAATAAACTTATATTAAAAGCATTAAAGTAAATTAGATCTTGTGGATTGTAGCTGTTGCAGGGGGCTTTCAGACCTTCACTGCCTAGAATCTCCAGGCACAGATACTGTCTGCAGTGTTACTAGTAGTAAAATGGCATGAGTCTGCAGTGATGTACAGTCAAAGTTAATGACTGTGTTAAGAAAAATAATGCTGACCCATAGTTTACAGTCACTTGTGATACACTCTGCATGAGATTTTTGCTCATTTTGCAGGAACAGTATATTATTTACCAGAGTGTGCAGCCTTGATCCAAATTGTTGAAGCCCTGCCTCATGGGACTGGTAGTGCAAGGTGTACAGGTGTATATGAAAGTCCTCTAAGTTTTTCCCAGCCTGGTAAATACCAGTTATGCTCTTACACAAACATTAAACATTACACATTAAACATTTACATTAAACAGATTCCTTCCTTGGTCCCTCCTTGCTGAAAGCCTTGGTGCCCGGTCTACCTGGTGGGCCGGACTGACCACACAGCTATTCCTCCACCTCAGACCTTTGTGCTTTAGTTTGCTTCTGCTGATTTTTGTCCTGTTGAAGAAGAACATTTTATATGTTCTCTTTCATATTAAACAAATTTTTCATTTTTCTGATCTTCAAAGAGAAATGGCCACTCACTTGAGTAGTGTTTGTTAATGTATTTATTTGTGTTAAGAACTGCAAAATTGTTCTTATTGGAACAGTTGTTTTTGAAAGCAACCTCTTTATCTCTGAATAGTAATCTGTAGCAGGCAACTGGAAAATAGTACTAATAAGAAACAGAAGAAAAGCAGTGTGAAAACTGTGTTATAAATGTTTGCTGCATGTTGCAGTCCAATTCTTTTTTTTGACTGCAAGCAATCAATTTACTGATGGATTTCCTTGGTTATCATATCATTCTACATGGATGATAAGCCTGTTGACCTGTGAGTATAGAAGTAGTCTTTATTTTAAAGTTTTTGTGGAACTATCGAGGTTATTAAAATATAGGATGTCGCTGCAGAAGCATAGGTTTAATGTGCCTTGAACAGCATCATGCCTGTGCCTTCTGTAACAGTGATGTCCCCAGCTGCTGTGGCACCTTTCCTCAAAGAATAAAAGTACCGTCTGGGACTTTTTGAACCACAGATTGGAGAGGGGGAAAACACTTAACATCAGAGTAGGTCAGTGACACTGTGCAGACATCTGCATAGGACAGTGTTGAGAGCTAAAATATTGGTATCTTTTAAACTGTCAGTTTCAGTCTTACAAAGCCAATTTCAGCCCCGCATCAAGTTGTTTCCTATCTATGGAAAGGATCAGTCAAGCTTGTGTTTTCATTTTCATAACACCCCATCACCAACGTTGCCACTACTACCCAGAGATCCTGCTCACGTTGTGGATTTTCAGTACTTAAATATAACTTCTGACCCACACTGTGAAAATCTAAGACTGGCACAGCTGCATTTAGTTCATACGTGTTCCTTTCCTTTTTAATAGCTAGCTTTTTACATTCTTGCTAAAACAAGAAATGATAAGAGAAACTCTCTTATGGTGCCCTAGGTCGTTGTACACAGCTGCTACAATAATAGTAGAAATGCAGTAGTACCAATGTAGTGGCAAAGACTGGATTTACAGCGAAAGACGGCAGACTCCTGAAGCCAAAACTTCAGCTGGGACAAGTAATTAGCGATAGTTACTTTTTGCCCAAGTAACTAGCAATAGGACGGGAGGTAATGGCCTTAAGTTGCGCCAGGGGAGGTTTAGATTGGATATTAGGAAAAATTTCTTGACTGAAAGAGTGGTGAGGCGTTGGAACAGGCTGCCCAGGGAGGTGGTGGAGTCGCCATCCCAGGAGGTGTTCAAAAAACGTGTGGATGTGACGCTCCAGGACATGGTTTAGTAGACGTAGTGTTTTGGGTTGACGGTTGCACTAGATGATCTCAAAGGTCTTTTCCAACCTTAATGATTCTGTGATTCTATGACAATTATTCCACTTACAGTCAGTGACTCTGATAGGTAAAGTTTCACTTCCGAAGCCTATACAAAAATAAGTAAAACCTCATACCTTTTCATTTTTATGTAATGTGCTTCCTCACAAAAATAAAGATTATATACATAGTACTTGGTGCAATGAAGCAATGTGTAATGATCAGTAAGAAAATACTGTTGAAGGTACAGTAGTGCAGCCAGAAGGAATTCAAGAATGAGAACAAAGGATTGTATTGATATGTGGAAATGCACATCACGTCCTTTCAGCTTTTATATATTTATTTTCCTAGTCTTGTATAATCATGGATAGACAGAATCACCTAGGTTATCCCCTTGGTGTGGAGGGTTGATACTGATAACTTTTTAATACTTGCAAATCTCCAGATTTGGTATAAAACAGTAAGTGGTCAGGAGAGGTCTCGATAAAAAAAAAAAAATCCATGTAAAATTCCCCATATGTATTGTTAATATCTTGGTATTTATTCTTTGTTGCAAGAAAGAAGATGAGTAAGAGGAGAGATAAAAGTTACAATGGTATCAGCTATGTAGAAAAAATAGAGACGATCAGAAAAAGAGAAATATCTTTGCCCTTTTACATGACTCAAGAAAGGAGGACATTCAGAAAATTCAAATTTATGAAAGGAAAAGCTTTACTGCCAGTCTATAATTAAAATACAAAACTTACAGCTGCTAGGACTGGGCTGTAGTTAATTGTGAATTGAACGTTTTGCAGTTGCTGCCTTATCAAAATGCTACTTTGGATTTCAGGTTCACCCTTTCTCTTCTGTCATTATGCCTACTGCATAATTGCTGAGCCAACTTCAGAGGCTCTGCTTACATTACATTACCAACATTACATTTTTTGTAAGTGATTGGGAAAGAAAATGGTATTGTAGCTGGCTAACAAAACTTTTGGATTGAGAAATTTGACTGACACTGCAGTGACTTACAAAATTCAACTTCCAAAAATGCCATTATGCAACTGAAGAATGTTTGTTTGTCCACAAATGTCTTGAACTGTTGTAAGAGTCAGAAAAAATTGCCTGTTCTTCTCTTTTGCAATTTATACTATAAAATTCAGCAATTCCCCAACTGTCCATCTCTTCTTTAGCCATCATTTCCGGAGTTCTTGGCATTGTTCATTTAATAATATGCTATGCTAACTATTGTCACTACCCATTTTTCTTTCTTTTATTCATGGTTGACCTTTATTTATCTAAAGAACATGATGATGAAAATACTACCATTTGAAAGGAGTGACATTCAAAAAGTGTCAGCAAGAATGGTCACACTAAAAGGTTTGTCAGGTGTAAGGTCTGACAAAGTAGCTTAGATCTTTTAAAAGAAGTGACAATCCTTTCTGAAAAGCCAAACTCCAAAAACCTAATGTCACCTCCACCTGATGATCCCACTCCTGCCTTCCCATCCTTCATGTCATACACACAATTTAAATTCTGTGTAGTAAGTTGTATATATATTTCTTCAGTCCCTGCATGCAACCCACCTTCATTCTGTTAATTCTCCTAAGAAATACTGCTTCGCTGTCCATCAAATCTCTACTTGTCATGCCTTTTGGTAATAAGACAGAGCAGGATATGGCTGTAATTAGATTATATATTAGAAAATACATATTTCAAAACCTTTTTTTCTTACATGCCTCTCTGCTGGGAAGGATATGGACCTATCCCTGTCTTCATGTTGCATAGGAGGAAATTTGAAACAGTCTCTCCAAACCTAAAGTTAATTTACACAGGTTTGATTTGTATTGTGCTGTTCTCTGAGCTGGTCAGTAAAATAAAAAACAGGGCTGGCTCTTCTAGCTTGTTTGAAATTGGAAATTTTACCCATAGTTTATAAAATAGCAGAATATAACGTCAGAGCCTAATTACACACATATTACTTCTACATTCAGGACTGTTTCAGAAATTATTTTGCACAGATTCCATCTTCAGTTGAAATCAAGTAGAGCTGTAATTAAAGATATCTCTGTTATTGGCATAAGAGCCAGGGTACCATGAATACAGGAAAATATAAATTATGCTATTGCTTCGGTACCTGAGCTGAATCTGTTTATGGTTACTGTGCTTTACTCTCCCCACTACCCAGGATTCAAGAGGGCTTGGATGCAGGCCATGGAGTATCCTCTTAGTAAATTTTGACCTGGAAGTAATATGTCTGAATTCATCCAGTGCTACACTTGAGCCAAATCCTCCAGTCATTGGGAACACTGGACTGTGCAGGGGCACCAGGTGTCTTAGCACACAGTCAGTTTGGACCTGGCTGCCAAAGCATCCTCAGGATGCCTCTGATTACAAACCTGCAAACAGAAGAGTTGTATTTAGGCATCACCTCTTCTGAGCCAACTGAGGCTACCGTACCATCCTCAATCTATATTAAATGAATTCGGGTATCTTTGCTTCTGTGGTTTTGTTTTCCGGCTCAATCAATAATCTGCCTTTGATTAATAGAGTTGACTGTGCAGTCAAGAGCAATAGCTGGCATCTAAAAATGAACTGCAAATTTTAATGAATTGTGATGGGGGTTAAGGCATATCTCTAGTGAATGTGTCAGGAGAAGTCAATTCTAGGTGTGGAGTCAATGTAGACAGGATAAAACACGTTAAACTTTGTGTGATTGCTGTCATTGATGTGTGAAGTGCTGCCACTGGTAGAGTTTTGTATACTGATGCATGTGTTCTATCAATCTAAATAGTCCTACTGTAACACAGGATACAAATATTCCAAACAATACTGTTTCTGCAGTATTGCAGCAATCCCCAGTATCGTAAGGGATAATTCCCAAGAGTTACCTGTTGGCTGTCTCAAGAGCATAAAGGAAACCAGGCTGATTGAGCTTAGTGACTGTTACTTACTCATCCATTCCTGCTTTCCCTTCTAAGTAGCTATCCCGGGGTGCTAGTCAGGGGCAGGTAGTCTGTAGGGGATCAAGAAATGTCTATGCTGCCCCGCATTTGAGTAAAGAGGAGTTTGCAACTAATTTACACTGTGTCATCAGTAATAACGTAGAGAATATAAGAAGTGGCTTCCATTGTGTTTGGTGCTGTGATAACGGTATGGAATCTGCTTTGGCGAAATTACCAGGCCCAGTGAGAAAGTCCAGGCTTTCTTGTGAACAGCACCCCTGCCTTCCCTGGGTTAGTAACTGGCCGTGCTGTGGGAAAAAGCTCCTGCTTCCCATCGTGTCTCTCCTGTGTGTGGTACTGCAATACACATCTTTTTTGAGCCTCTTTGTCTACAAGATGTAAAAAGGGAACTAAAAATGATGAAACTGTAAGTCAAATAAATGTGATGGTAGAGACTGATTCCTTGCTAACCTTTGGAGAGAATGCTCATGCTCAGCCCCACCTGACTTCTGGCAGTTCTGTGCCTGTTTCCTCTGCAGTTCCACAGCTAGAATGCTGGGTAGGAGGCCACACTAACAACAGGTGAAAATAGCAATAATAGAGCAGTTTGCTGTTATTAGCAGATACCTGATTGTACGCGTGTTTTGCTTTTAAATGGCAGTTAGTGAAACTAAATATTTAGAAAATGGCAAACATGATTTATTAACAACAGTTTAAACTTTTCTGGGGTGATTACTTCTTCATGCTGTACCTGTATACAGGTGAGCCACACTTTGCTGAGTCACTGAATGGTGTGCCTCCCAGCAGCAGTGTTTAAGGGTTTCCCATCTGACAAGTGGGAAACCACCGGTAGCATCCAAGGGGAAAGGCTGTCCTGCAGCAAGCTAACCTTTGAAACTGGGACACGTGGCACAGCGTGATCTAGTGATCAGAACGGGTGACTGGCAGTGAAGCCTTAGGAAAGCTGTATCCTGCTCTGCTTATAGTTCCTCGTATGAGGTGGAGTCAGTATTCCATCTTCCTGGTGCTCTGCTATGCACTTGTGTAAAATGGAGATGTAATTATGTGTTCTTACTTCATAAGGCTGTTGTGAAATTTAAAGAATGAGGATTAATCTTGCAGTGTGACAAGGATTCCCTGCTCTCCCAGCTTAACTCCTATGTTTGATCTCTATGAAATTGTGCAGAATTGTGAATGTGGGTGACTGCAAAACTATTTCCAGGAATTTGTATAGAAAAGTTCCCTTCTGCCAGGAAACTATTTATTCTTACCTGAAAAGTGGTTCTTTTAAGGTATAACTTGCTGCTTTTTAAAGTGTAAAACTACCAGTTACAGCATTTTCAGTTGCTTTATTTCGTATTTGCAAAGCTCAGGCTTTTTACATGATACGAGGAGTTCAACATCAGCATGCCCCTGTGCAGTATGCATTCTCTGTCCTCTGCTCTGCCTCCCCACCTCTTTTCACTCCAGCTCCTCTTTGATCCAGAAGTTCCTGCCCTGGTGTGTGAGTGCACTTGTGATTGAGCTGTGATCTGGTTGACAGCATGGACGAACAAATGGATTATATCAGCACAACAGAAAAAAACCAAAAGGTTCATTGTGATATGAGGGCAGGAGCTTGGTGGTGATGGGGAAATTCCATAAAATGGCATTGCTGCAGAAACAAAAAAAAAACAACTCATTTACGTGCGGGGAAATAGCTCACGTCTCTGGGACTGTCCCAAGAAAAGATAATTACATAGAGTCAGCCAAAGTATTATACAAGTTTTTCACAGATTAGGGTGCAGAAATCAGAGTTAGAACATGCACACTGGATACATACATCCATTTAATTATGGATTCTTTTTAATGATTAAAAAATGATAAAAAAATTAATAGCACTGTGCTTGGAAGAACCACATTGGGAGATACTGGGATACATTTGTGAACAGCTGGTCTTGACTCTCCCATTGATCTGTGTGTAGTTCCATACTTCTTTGTGGCTGCACCCTGGCTCCATCAGAGTCATTTGCTAGAGTGCCGTGAACACAAAATTGTTTGCATTGTAAGTAAAATGTGAAGGCTTAGGAGAAGCTTGAGAAAGATCTAATTAAACAAAGACTGGGACAGCACAGGCATAATTTAAATGTAACTGATAAACGATGAAATGGATTGCAAGCAGAAGGTATTCAGCAGGTGCTAATGAGCATGATTTTCTTGGAGAAGGATCTAGTGGTCTTCACAAGCAGTTGATTGAAATGTCTGTGTAGTTCAGAAAGAAACATAGATCCTGATGTGCCCTGTCAGAATAAAAGAAAGTAAGACTGAATGCAATGATAGTTACCGTATAACCCAGTAGTACCTCTAGTGCCGTGTTGTGTGGCCAGTGATTTGTGCAGAACAGCAGAGATTCACAACTTCTTGCTACTCTGCCTCAGCCACAGCTTGCCATATGAATTGAAGCAGCCAGTTTAACCATGCTTATTCATAATAATTCATGCATATTCATAAAAGGTCATTCTTTCACTAATTTTTTAAGCCTCATTCTCAAGAAAATGTCTCAAGAAAATGAATAGTATAGGGAATGTGTGTGTTGTTTTATACAGATTGCCTTTTGAACAGATTATCCGACTGAGCATCTGATGTATGCTGCCTAGATAAAGTGGGAACATTCAAAGTAAGCTACATAGAGCTTACTGCACATAGCATATTTGCATTATGTAGTGGTAGATAACAATTTTTAGATAACTTTTAGAAATACTAGATTAATAAAATACTAATGTCTTTTTAAGTGAAAAATCACTATTGCTGTTTTTTTGTTAACAGTATTATGTTCGGTTTCCTCTATGACTAAAACAAGTGTTACTGTGTGTCTCATGTCTTCCTTTCTTGAGAAGCAGCCAAGTGTGGGTGTAGATAGACTTAGGAAAACCCCCATGTAAGTTCTGTGACTCCCTGTAGACCACTCCTGTTAAGCACCCAAGCCTAAAATGAGATAAAACGCTCTTTAGTAAAGTCACATCAGGCGAGGGAGCGTGCAGAACACAATTATTTTTATCTTGTGAAAGCAAAAATAATTTCTGTCTTCTGTGTTTTAGTTGTGTAATTAAAGGTTAATCTTTGTGCTAAATAGAGGAGAGATGGTGTGCTGTTATGCAAGCAGGAGTTTCTAAATTTTTTAATGGTGATTCCCATTAATTTTACTACAATTTAAGCCTGGTTTGAGTTTTTCCATTGCAAAACTGTAGCTAATTTATACCAGACCCAAAATTTTTTCCCAGAAGCACTTCATACTAGAGAACCTCCTATGCTAATAATATGTAGGAGAAGAAAGTCTGTATGACTAACAGGTACAAAGTGTAACTAGTTACAACCTTCAGAAAGAAAGACTTTAGGGAGCTGGATCCAAGCCAATTAAGTTTTTTTATAAACTTGGGTATAGTCCCAGTTGGCCAACCTGTAGCTGGAAATCCAGCTGGCTTTGTGTTAAACCGTAAGTGTAATTAAAAGGTATTTCCTTTTTTTATTGGGGGTAAACTCCAGCAGTTCAAATACAGTTCAATTCTTTGCAGTACCACTAGTGCAGCTATGTTCCTGAGACTCTTTTTGACTCACAGTCTTACTTTTAGGAGTTGTTTCTTCTCTTGTCCCATCAGGATGCTCTTGCTGTCAAGTTTTTTATTTTAGACTTTATCGAATCAGTTTCTGCAGTGCTCTTGGAAAAAAATTTGAACTGTTTTTTTTCCACATGACCTTCTGCTAACCTTCCCTTAACGTAGCAAAACATTAGGCAAGAAGAGAAAGCATTTTCATTTAGAGTTTGTAAAGGGTTGCTTAAGTTATTCATGGTAGATATTTCTTCATTATTGACTTCTTTACATGAAAATGTGTATGATGTAGTAGGTACATTCCTAACTTTTACTAAATGTAATGAACTCAGCTTAACAAACTTAATTCTCTTTCTGTATTTGTATCCAACTATTTGCAGGACTGGGCCAATGCATGAGGAACCGGAAAATAAAAGTGACTGTAAACAAGTAAAATTGATGAGCCAGTTTTTACTGCTCAGATGAGAAATTCCAAAAGAAATGTCAATATTGAAAAACTGAACCTCAGTTTTTCAATTTTTAATAACCTCGTAATTTAATAATCAAATTATGTGACATTGATGAGAAGCTTTGTTATTACTTAATATAGTTACTTTGAAAGTAATATAAAAATGGTGGCTTTTATTTGTATCTTTCAATTCTGTGTTCCAGTAAGAATTCTGAAATGTATCTCCAAAGATTCAGGGCATGCAATGGAGAGAATGCCATTTTTATTTACCTGCTGTTTTATAGGCAGATGTTACTGCATTTGGCCTTTTCCTGCTCACATTAAGTCCTGTTTGTTTTAACCAGGGAAAAGTAGATTGTATGCATGCAGAGAAATAGCCAATGTCCATCATGATCTCCTGGAAGCAGGAAGCCAGTTCCGATACGTACTGTTAGGCTCTTGTGCTTTGCATTAGCACCGAGATCCTATGTCTCCATGAAAACAGAGCCTTCAGTCCCTCAGAGTCGATGTTGGTAACAGCCGCTTATAGGTCAACAGTTAAAATTAATGTAGAAACTCTTCTGGCCTCCTCTCTCAGATCCTTAGATCCAGATTCATGGCATACTTAATTTGATCCACCTGCAGGTCCTTTGCTGGGAGGGGCAGTCCCACGCTTCCTGTCCTCACCACCTCCAGCGATGTGTTCCCATCAGTCATGGCCTTTGACTCAGGTCTATCAGTTGCATGGCTGCAAGCTCAACCCTGCAAAAAAAAATTACTTTGTTGGATCAGTGAGATCATGCGTAGTTGTGACACTGTTAGATCTGATGCAACAGAAGTAGTGGGAATGTGCAGCTCAAGAGAGGATTAAGTGGGACCACCCCTGTCCACTGCTACGTGCAGTTAGATCAAACTAAATGCAGTGTAACGTTATACCCAAGAGTTAGAAGAATAATTCTTTCTAGCATCTGAAACAAAAGGTAATAATAGCAAATAATGATACAGGATCACAAATAGGAGGGCAAGGAGGGGAAAGAGCAAAAGAAGCGAGAAAGGCAGTCGGAGGTATTGCAGGGAGAAGAGACAACAGGGAAGAGGAAATAGCTAGAAAAGCAGGAAGAGGGATTATAGAAAAATCAGGAGGTTGTATATTGACGTAGCAAATGCAGGTAAAAATTGGGAAACACCTTTCCCTGGAGGTTGAGCATATTGTCCTCAGCCTTCAAACCTGATGCTTCAGTCTCAAGAAACAGTTCTTCTCTCTTTCTGGGCAGAATTGAAATGCCATTGCTTTGTGAGCAGTCCACAGTAATGAACTGGATGCTGAAAGCCAGAACCTTTGCCCTCCGTGAGCTTGCTCTGAGTGAAGTGGGGAGGGAAAGCCACAGGCACAAGTGCCTGTCCCAAGAAGCATTTATTGCTGAACAGGCACAGCCCTAAGAGGCTGGTGAAAAGTCCCTCTGAAGAGAAGCTGGTGTAGCAGTGAATTTGCCACCTCAGGATGTTGGTTCATAAGTGGGAGGCTAGTCTGGATGCGGCTTTCATAAACCCTTAATCCTGAGGTCACAGATTTCCTTTTACTGCTGCTTGCTTCTTTCCCACAGGGCAGCCCCGATCACATGTACTTCTCCAATTTCGACAACAGGTGGGGCTGAAAAAGCAATATGGTTTAGGCTCGGTCCTCCTCTAATAACGACAAAGGCTTCAGTGCTGAATCATTTCCAAAAGTACCTATTACTTAAATCCCAATGTGATTCAGTTCCCTCAGCTGACTCTGAATTTCTGAAGTCTCCATACAACTCTTCCTGACTTCATTCATGTTTGAGAGCAGCTTCCTACAATGAATTGGATTTGGTTTGTTGTTTTTTTTTTTCCTTTGTCATTAAGGTGTTACATTAGTTATCTACTTAATTCATATTGCAGTTAAGAACTGTGGGAAATGAGGGTATGCTAGATGCCCCACTAGTTGAGATACAGATATGAAAGTGTTCCTTGGCAGTCTGTTTTTACAGCTAAGAAAATCTTTGGGTTTGCTTTGTTTTCTGCAGCTATTCGATGCTGTCAACTGCCTGGCAAAAGAGAATGCCCGGTTGCTTGTGCTGGGCCGCAAACACATGCTGATTAACTCTTCAAATTGGAAAAGACAGATTATGAAGGAGATGCAGAGTAAGGCAGACTTCTTCTTTGCTGAGAATATGTAAGTTTAAGAAAATGGCTAAATGTAATGGAGGTCAACACCTGATTTATATGCATTTTAAATCAGTATAAACAGCTGTAGTTGTTAGTACCGTTACTAGTAACTCCAAGTCTGTGTGTGTGAAAGAGGAACATCCCTTGCTATACTTCCTTCAAAAATCGATACATATTGAAAGTTGCATTATGAAGAATATCATCACTTAGGATAATGTTGAATTCTGTATGGTTTATTAGGATTTATAACCGTTAAAACCACTGCCAAGACCGCAGTAGCCTGAACTTGCAGAATACCTGATAGCATCAGCGTACAGTTGTGGTCTGCTGTGTTAGCCCTGCGTGGGGGGAGATGAAGTTCATGCCTGGCCCGTGTTGCTTGGTAGCCCGGGAGTGTGGAGAGTCTGGAGCGCTGACTTCCTTGCTGCTCCCAGAGAATATTTCTGTGAGTGGAAATAGAGCCTCTGCCTCTCTAATGTAAGAAGTGCAACTCCCTTGCTCTTGCCCAGTCAAGCCTGTCCTTGTCTCTAAACTAGGTACTCGCCTCCACCTCAGTGTCCCCTCTCCTTGCCTTGCTTTCCTCATATAATGAGTCTCAGTTTTCCTTCAGTTCCAGCTGCACCTAGTCTCTGTCTGAGTTGGGCACTGTTGATCCTTCACCTATCTCTGCCGTTTCTTCTGTGATCCCAGTTCCCAGAATTTCTGACCAAGTTCCCTGTCCCAACAGTCAGTGCAAGTCTCGTTTGTCTGCCTCCTTGTTTCAGATCTGTTCTCTTTCATCCCCCCTGCAGTTCTGGCTCTTGTTCTCTTTGCTGTTGAATCACATTGCTTGCTTTCCTGCTATCTGAGCACCAGCAAAGGGGACTCTCTTACCCCAGGTTGGAAATCCTGGCTAAATCTTGTGTCTTGTCACTTACTATTGCAGTAATCCACAGCAATCAAAAACTGGTTTAAGCAAAGTTCTGCTCAGCTTCTCCAGGTATCGGGTATCCCATGCCCACTGTAAATGTATTTTTAGAGATTTTTCCCTAAAATTGTTTCAGTTTAATAGCAGCTAATGTTGAATATATTTTCCAAATAATCATAGTACCTTTTGGAAGTATATGTACCCATGTAAAGGCAAAGATTCACAGATTTGTGCTGTTGCCTATGTTACACTTTATTGCCAGTTGTGATGATTGTATCCCAACAAAGTTTTGGGGGTACCTTTATGAGTTTTAGCGGTTCAGTTCCACATAGCACTGTTATGTGGCAAAAGATTATATTGTTTTATTATCAGATTGTGATAGGAGGGAGGAATGCTCTATGCAATTAATTTTTATTGCACTCTAGCTTTTGGTGCCCTGTGGTAAGCAGAAGTTCTTTATTTTACCAGGGAACTGAGTAGCGATGGGAATTTTCAGTGTTGCTGATGAATAAATCCGAGATCAGCATTTGATTTCTGCCACCACTTACTGCTTTGTGAATGACGTCTGTCTTTTCCATTTGTTTTGTCAAGCTCTGAAGATGATGCCTTCTTGTTATATGCCACTCTTCGATCAGGCAAGCATTGCAAGTTTGTTACTAGAGACTTCCTCCGGGATCACAAGGCTTGTCTTTCCGACAGTCTGACGCGTCATCTGTTCCGTAAGTGGCAGCGTGGACACCAAATAGTGTTTTCCCCTTCTGTAGAAGGAAAGCGTATAAATTTTTTGGTAAGTTTTCTGCTGCAATCAGAAAGCACACAGCACATATTCATTAAAGATACACAATTTCAAACTCTGGGAGCAAAAAAGATTCTTGATGGAGTCTAAGAAATTGATTTGTACCAACAGGCTCAAAACTCCCATGCTTACTGAAAATTCACTGTATTCGTAAAGCATGCTACAAACGTGAAAACTGTCAAAAAGACAAGAAATGCTGCCTAAACGTTTAAAATGTAAACACGTTTGTCTATACAAATCTTTCCATTGCTGTAAAGCATAAGTGCCAATATTTTTTCATTTATTTTAAACTTTGAAATACTTTATTCTCCTCTGTAGCACTATTATAAAATATCATGTTTCTAATTGTACAATAGAATTTCTTTCATCTTTATTTTAAAGAAGCAGGAAAATACAGGTATTTCAATATTCACAGTAATATTAGCCTCACATATGTACAAAGTTTCATGAAGAAACTTGCCCAGAACAGTCAGGTTTATAGTCAGTATTCAGTTGCAGAAATTACAGTCTTCCAAGCATAGTATCATCTTATAGCACAATGCTACTGTTATTGTCTAGGACATGTGTATCCTTGTGAGCTATGAACAGTACATTAACAGGAGTGCAGCTGTTTTAAGATTTTTCTAGGGAAAAATTCATCATGTGACATTCCATATCACGCATGTTTTTTTATCATGCAGATCTGTCTGCATTGTTATTGCCTACTTAAAGGAATACTGCACCTATGCAGATTCATTTTCTTGCTGCTCTGGTTAAAATTGTAAAATAATATTCATCATTACAAACAGACAACAGAGATACAGACTTATAAGAATGACAGCCTTTCATTCAGTGTTGCCATATATAAATTTATTTTTATGGAACGAAATACTGAATGTAGGGTTACTTGAGTAACACAGCTTTAGCTACTCCTTGTTTCTTTCTTTTGTACAAAAGGGATAGTAATTTTCACATCTTAATTCCCATACAAGTAATTTGGATGATTGATATTCCCAGTCATCTTCTAGGTTATTCTGAAAGCTGTCATGGGAAAGTAGACTTCCAAGACTATACATACAGAGTGACAGTATGTTCTGAGAACCATAATTGCCAACCAGTAATGTTTCTTTTGTGTTTGTGCTATATATGTTGAGTTAGTATACCTGTAACATAATAGACCAGAAAAATAGTTTATTATATTTCTTTGACTATATGTTCTTGAAAGTGTTAGCAATAAACCCTTTTCTTACATCCTCCTCAGCACAGAGCAAGTCAGTTCTGTAAAGAGGTACACTGGAAAAACAAACACAAGATGTCATTAATGTCATTAAATCCTATCAGTTCAAGCCTATAAACTCCACATCCTGAGTTCATTCCCATATGATTGCATTTAACTGAACAGAAAAACAATCATTTTGCTATTTCTAGAAATTGAATGCATTATGTTCAAATTGTTATTATCTGGTGGAGATTGAAGACAGAATTTTAACTATTTATAATGACTCCTAGACCACAAAATACTAAAAGATGTTTTAGTTTTTCCTCCAGTACTAAAACTTAGAATTTGTTTGGTGTAAGGAAGTAAATGAGAGTTGTTCCAGAGATGAATCTGTGAAGATTTCTAAGGTAACTGCTGGAAGTTATAACTCCCTATAGCTGGTATTTTAGTAATACGTTGTGTAAAGTCTAAAAAACTGTTTTTATCTGTTTTTATCCAACAGCCCGCTTTCTGTTATGACTGTGTGGTACAGACTACAGGTGATACATGGCATATCCCCTATAAAGACACTTTTGAGGAAAAGTATTCATATCGAGTACCGAGAAAATGGCTCTGCATTCAACGGAAATGATGAAGAATGCACAAGCTGAAGCTGCTTTTTTNNGCACAAAGTGAATGTGTTTTTTTTTTTTTTTTTTTTTAATCACTGTTGGTCTCTTAATCACTGTCTAGGAGAACTCAGCAGTACAATTATGGGATTAAAGTGTGAGGCCTGTAACTAAAGAGAATTCAGTAACTGCATTTTGTCAAAATCATTCCTGCAGTAAATCTGTTAACATCAGTGGTGGTCAAGCAGGGATGAATTAGGTCCATTATTTCCATCTTTACAGGTGATTTCTGTAGCCTCTCAACGTGATTTGAATTAAAACTTGGTTTTCCCTCTTGGAATTTCAGGTTGTATCTTTTTAATTTTTTTTTTTTTTTTCCCCTCAAGCTTCTTGTCTACACTGGAATTCATAAACTCTGTACTTCAAAGAAAATTAAGCAGAACCTCCAAAGTACCTTCAAAACGGGCACTGCTGATCTTGCAATAGTGTTGCACAATGTGTATAGGCAATAAATGGAGCTAGCAGGGCCAAATGGTATGTTTACTGTTTGCCGGACACACATAGCCCTAATACTTCCTCACACTAACTAGAATGCATTTGCTGACATAGAATGCAAAAGATTTGTTGTAGCAACATGTATTAAGATTGGAAGAATTAGGAAACAGCCAGTGGGATCTTGTGTCGCTCTGTCACGCTCTTAAATTTGCTGCTTCTGACAGGATTTCATGTCACTGGAATAGTTTGCTTTTGGAAATGCATGAATTTCCTAAACAAAAACTGATCGTAACTAGAAATTCTTACAGGCAGTAATAGGACAAAACTGAATTTTGTACAGATTTTTTTATAAAACCTATCCCAAGTTATAAATAAAGCAAGAAAAATACTGTATATTACAGGAAAGTGCTCTAAGTTACTATTTGTAACTGTTTGTACAGTAAACATGTTCATTTATTGCACTTACCACTTTAATGCAAACTTTTCTCCCCAAAAAAACACCCTGGAAATGTCACATTAATTTCAGACGAAAGATCATGATTTTGTCATATTTGTCTTGCAGGCTGAAAAATCCTCTGTTTGAGCTGAACCATACAGATCTTTTTGTACAGTATTTGCAGTTCTGAGCTTTTGCGGTGTCCCATGACAAACTCCCTTGGGACTCTTAGCATTCAAGCATGTTCCCTGCTATTTTTGCTCACATAAGAGAGCTATCCTGACACTTTTTCTGCTCCTGGTTTGTAAACCAGCAGGTGTGGTTTGCATGCAGTCATGTCCTTCAGGTACTGTGCAGAAAATGTAGAGCAGCTGGATTCCTCTTGAGGTAACCTAGAACCTTGGGTTTAAATTCACCATGTTACTGGTAGCATTCATCGCAGACCCGTTTTTTGACAGAACATGCCAGCTCCTGTATGTCACCTGCTTTCTGGAGTCTGCCAGGGAAAGCAGAGAGACTGGATCTTCTTCTCTTGCTCCTCGAACTGATTTACTTCTAATTTGCCAGAAGATTGTTTTCACAATCCTGTAAGTCAGAGAACCGCAGTATCTCCTTGAAAATGCACATACTGCTTTGTTAAAGTGTCTTCTGTACAGGCTTGGTAAGCAACCGTTGCTCTGTATGGGGGTTGCTTACCCCCTGTATGAAGTTCCACCACAGTCTAAGCTGATGTGAATCAGCGCTGTTACAGTCCCAGTTCGGTACTAGCTCTGGTGGTCAGGCAGTCCTAAGCCATTCAGAGCCCAGTCAGCTGAATGCAAACCCTTTAAAGAGTTTGTTTTGGCTGGGTCAAACCTGGCATCGTCGTACGGAACTAGCACCATCGCACAAGTACTGGTACCTGTGCGGGAGCGGGGCTGACATGTCAGGCTGCAGAGGGTGGGCCCCTGCAGCTCTGCCTTAGGTCAGCTTTAGCTGACCAGAAACTGCACCTTCAGGTTATCCATTTCATTGCCAGACGTGCTCATCCATCGAAGTTTGTATTTTACCTCACCGTGGTCATTAACAGACATGTATAATATCAACACCTAACGGGAATAAATGCATCCTGCACTTCCTTTTGACGGAGAGCACACATGTCCCAAATCAATCACTTGGGTTTCACCTCAAACACTGTTCTTACACAGATACCATACTACTTTCTAAATAGAAACACTTCCTAAATATACATTCTTAGTGTATTTAGGGGAAGATGGAACAGAATCTGGAATTTACAATAGGAAGATGTCCCAACATTAGTGTGAGAATCGTTGTGACTTTTTTTTTTTTTTCCCCTTATGTTTGCTGCTAATATACTTTACTTTAGATCCTTACAGGGAATTAATGGCCTCTTTCTGGAACCGAAGAGGAAACATTAGTGATCAACCTACAGACTTTTACAATTGCATACCACCTGTTCATATAGGTGTACACAGTCTCCAGGGGCTCAGTTCTATCTAAGGTTGATTATTTGCATTTTATTTAAGATATTTGTGAAATAACATTCCTTTTGTGTTGCTGCAAGTCTTCAAATTTCAGATTACTGAAACAGGGAAGTTAGAGATAACAATGAATACGAGGATTTGCTTCTGAGTATGGAAAAGGAATTCCGGGGGGTTTCACTGGCAATAAACCTGAGAGCCAAACCAAAGCTTACTGACATCTACTACTGCTTACACAGTGGTATAGTAAAAATCCAAGGATTTTTAATGTCTGTGCAGTAGTAGTTTATTAGCTTGGTGGGTCCATGCCGAATGCCAGAAAGACAAGTCCTCCAAACGTTGCAGCAACTGGTACCCCCGAAACATGGCAAATGACGCTGACTGCCCTTCGCTAGCACACTGCGTGAGGAAAACAGGAATCAGAAGGAATTAATGCTTATCTGAGCCTGCCACGTGCCGTGGAGGTGGAGACACGTTGGCAAGATAGACCTGAGGAAGACTGAACTGATTTGGCCTACGCTATAGCTGTTTTGTGAACAGCTTCATCTCCGAGCTCATCCACTTACTATGTTAAAAACACGTCAGTGAGAAGAGTCTTGCTCAGGATCCTGCAACACAGGCTTTGACTCTCATATGGTTGATCAGATATGATGAACACTAAACCAAAAATACAGGATGGCTCTTCCAAAACAAAACTATTTTGGAAACGGACAAAATTGCTGCAGCGATGGAGAAAACTTCTGAAACTATATCCTGAAAGTAGCAGGACTTCCACTCCATCATATGCATGGTATTGAGCAACTATTACTCTTTCCTTGGTCTAAGTCAAATATTGAATCTTTGATTCCAAACACTTAAGTATTTTCTCGGTTACTTTTTGGCAATCTCGCTGAATCCTTGATAATTACTTCTGTTTTCCCATCCCCTTTTTCTCAAGGGAAGAAAAATCTGGCATTAAACTCCAGTGTTACAGACTGGAAGAGCTTTGTACGTGGCAGGACTGTGAGGGTAGCAATCCTCAGCCTGGAGGAACAGAGGTCGTAAGAGACACAGAGGTGGTATGAATCACGAGTGTTGTGGCGGGGATGCATAGGGATCGATCGCTTGCTGTCGCTTCCAGCACAACAGCAGCATCACACGGTGCTGGCAGATAAGAAGGTTCAGATAAAAGGTGAGGTTTCCGATGAAACCACACAAACGCATCGTTACGCTGAGCAACCCTTTGCCACGCTGTGTCATGGATGCAAGAAGTTTACAAGTTCGAGGGGAGACCGGCAAGGGTTATGAAAGAACCATACACCGTCTCTGCCTTGGAAGTCCCTCCAGATGGCTGGAGACTGGGAGAGGATTCAGGGAGTCTGTCATTAAAGGCTCTCTGTAGTCTTAACACTCTCCCTTGGGCACCCACTTTTGGGCACAGTTGGAGACGGGGCACGGGGCTAGGCAGACTCTGGGTCTGACCCAGCAGAGACGTTCCTGCATTTTCATGTTCTCCATGTCCCAGCGCTCGCATGTGCTTGCATCGCAGCTTTAAACATTTCACATCTGCCCACGAAGTGCTCCCCTAACGAAGGGGGCAAACTGTGTCTTGGAATACATAGCCAGACATTCTACTCTCCCGCAGCATTAATGAGCAAGGAAAAGTAGATTGGAAAATTCAAGCAAGCAGACTTTTAACGCGTGGCATACACGAAATGCACCTGTAACCTGCTGTTTCAACACAGAGTAAGCTCATCTAGTGGTAATCTTTTAAATGAGAGCCGTGGATACCAAAACACAGCTTTTCAACCCTGCTAATGACCGACTTTAAAAAAAAAGCCTTCCCACAAAAAACAGGGGAAATCCAAGATGCTGAAAGGCAGAAAGAGCATACATTCATGAGTTTAAATTTGGGGAATTTCCCTTTGCACTGGACGCCGATGAAAAGTTTAGCCTTTTAAGCAGCCCATTATACCGCAGCTGCGGCAACAATTACTCATGCCGAGTACCTTCAGCATCTCCTCTGAGGTCAGCGTCTGCCTTCGCTTTAAACTGGCGCTCGCTAACGGCGACACGCGGGAACACTCCGTGTGCTCGGTGCGGGGTGTGTGGGGGGGGGTGTGTGTGTGTGTTTTCCTGGCTGGCCCTACAGCTCACGCCGGTATTTTTCTCTCCAGCCTTCCCATTATCTCCGCGCGTACCCTCCCAACGCTCGTCGAGAAGGCGCCTGAGGCTTCCCAAGAATCGC